>CM046846.1:14709670-14892170 GCA_025618425.1 Heliocidaris tuberculata
TTTCACCATCTTGCTTTTCTTATTTTTCTGATTTCACACAAATCAATTTATTGCCAAGGTTGGATTGCCCTTTAAAATATTTGGGCTTGAATGTGGGTTTCCTTTTTATTGACTCACACTGTATATGAGTATATCTATTATCCACCTGCCTCCTACAGTAGTCTCTTTCTTCCAACTCCCGGACTTTATGAATAATGCGCATACAAGCCATTAACTGCGGTGTGCCTTTTCACCCAAGAATGTTCTTTTTGTACTCTCTCTCTCCCTCTTTTTATATCAGGGGCTCTCATGAGCTGGCAACAATTATTTACAGCCACCATAACCAAGAGCCATATCTGTATAGTTCGTAGGTAGAATAACTCTGCACATTTGTTGGGCATGAATAAAACGCAGTTCATTTTTTTTTTTTTATAAAAATGACAAATGGGCTTAAATCTATCATATTTGAAAACGATAAGTGCTGCGTATTGATAAAATGACAATTAGTCGTAAGCCAACAGGTAAAATTAATTCGGTTCATATTTTGTAAGTAACAAAATAGTCGTTAGTGAAATGATTAATATATGGCTACTTTGTAAGTGACAATATGTCGGAAAAAAGATGAATCATTCGCTTTTTTTCAAGGATGCATTTCCCCCTCCAAAATAGATGTATTATTTACTTTATTCCAAATATGTTTGCTTGTATTATTCACGCATAACTTATTCATGCTTACCGCTGGGTCATCAACTACCTACCTGTGGTACGTTTCAACATTTTTGTTGTTCAAATCATAAGATAATTCTAATAAGAGGAATATTACGTTCTAGAAACTGATAATAATGTCGAGGTGCTTGAGATAAAATTAATAGTTTGGCAGATATATTCCAAATAAACTTGAAATTATCATGGTATTTATAAAAACTCATTTATCATTAATGGAAGGAATGGGGATTACAAAATGAAAAAAAAAAATGTTGACTAATTCCTAAGAGATGGTAAGATATATTTAAGATATTTATATACATGTATAAGAGTTGACTGCGATTGCTTGTACCTTTATTACACATACCCACATACAAATGAGGGATGGAGATTGGGAGAGAGAGAGAGAGGGGGTATTTTTTGTTGTTGTTGTATTTTTGTATTTTATTCATTAAACATCATTGATACACATCAATATTCTATTCATAAGTAGGGTATATCAAACATATATATCAAAAGTATAGAAACCATTAAAAATCATAGGAAAGATATATATAAACAATATTTGAGTTGACACTGCTTCAAACATATACAAATATACTGAGCTTAAATTGCTTCGGTTACGAACAAGTCCAACATTATGTGGAAAAAATATATATTGAGAGTAAAGAAAAGAGTCAGCGAGAAACAGATAGAAGATAAAGACAGAGAGGGGTGATAGGAGGATCGAGATAGAGAGAGAGAGAGAGAGAGAGAGAGGGGAGGGGGTATTTCCAGGTACCATTTCACAGCTGGGTAAACGAGAAGGGACTAGTGTAGCATGTTTAGAGCCGACTGTAAAAAAAAAAAAAAGTGTCCTGAAAAAAATGTTAAACGTCACGCAAGTCCGAAAATACGAGATTCCTGGAATCAACCACAAACCAATCTATCAAGCAGTAGCAGCTTATTGTTGAAGTTGAAGTAATAATCTTGAAAATGGATGGAAGTTAGAGGGAAAAAAATGTTGTTGGAATAACCATATGAATGTATTTGGATCGAACATGTTTGACACTGTTTGAAAAAGGGTATTCATGATCGGTTTACAGTTTGGCGTATTTTCATCTGCAATTGTGGACAAATGTAGAACGTTTTGTTCACCTGTTTCAAATTAGAAGTTTTTCTAATTAAGAAAAATCTATGTTAACGTACACACCTTACATTTCCAAATTATGATAAGTGTACGCTAATGATAAATAAATTGTTCGTATTACAAAAGAGTTTACTGTTGTGTCTAAAACGTATTCGCTTCCCTTCAGATTTTCCTCTTCCGTTAGTGTTTCTATTCAAGCAAACGAAAAAAGGGGAGACATATATCCACACAATTCACATTAAAGAAATCATATAGGAGGTGTTATGTTATGACGGGTAATCATTTTTCTTTCACAATATGATAGGTACTAATTCAGATGCACCCCCCCCCCCCAAATTCTAAACAGAATATGGTATCGGATCAAGGATGTATAAATATTTGCTATCGTAATGACTTTTTAACTTTCAAAATTTAATTCTCAATTGTTTAAATATTTTAACATCGTATATACTTCCTTTTTTATATTCTTTATATACATCATGAAACAAAGATAATGGGTTAGTTGAATATTTCTCAATGATTTTATTCCTTCGTAAATATTAATGATTTATGTCATTTTTAAATGCAATTATTTATGGTATGATGAAATGTGAAATAATATTGAGAAATTGTTGTGAATTCAGCCTTTGGCTGCAAAGCGTTATCTCAATAAAACCATTATTAAATGAACGAATGACGTAATCTGATAATTATATTCCACGGTTACGGATCATGCTTTCACCATAGCATCTCAACAACAAAAAATATACATACATATACACGCCGAATTTAATGTTTCTACCTTTTGGCCAAGCTAAACATCCTAAAACACATAAAATGCTTGCATCAAAATTAAATGTGTACCAATATTCTATTCAACATGTTATGCATTGATATATAAACAATAAAAAAGATTAAAATGTTCGCCTGAAACGTGGTAAAATGAAACCTCTTTTTATGACTTTGTTGGGGTTTTTTCACTGCTGGTAAGATATTTTCAAATAGTGGTAATTTTTTTTTTTTTTTGCATTTGGCTGCCCCTTGTTAGTATGTTAAAACAATAACACTTGTAAGGCAGCATACATAGACAAGAAAAAAGGTCGAAACATACTTAGGTGAAAGTCGCAAACACAGTCAGACAAAGTCCAAGATAAAACTAACCGAATTAGGGTAACATAATGAGCTGCGATCAAACTTCTAGACTCGAATATCAGGTGGCAAAGACTTCTAAGATTTCAGCGATACATAGAGAGAAAAAAAAATGTTACTCGCGTCACATTTCGTCTTTGCCACGAAGAGACAGGGGGATAATTATGGGCAATTACCTCGTGTAAGTGTGATAGCATGGGAAAGTCGTTTCGCATTGCAACCTCTTGACGATACTCGAACAACTTGAATAATGGAGAAAGAGAGAGGAACTGAATCAGGACGGATGACATAATCTCGTGGCGTAGCCTGTGTGCAGTCATAGAGCGGGGGCAGGGAGGGGGGCAACCGGTCTCCAATAATTATACTGAATCATTGGCGTGGTGTATATAAAATGGTGATCTTGTCATCTTCTTTGCATTTATCTCCTCTTTACCATTTTTATCCCATCCCCCCCCCCCTCTCTCTCTCTCTCTCCCTCTCTCTCTCTGTCTTGTCTTATATTTTGTAAAATTTCTTTTTTTTTCTTTTTTTCTTTTTTTTTACTTGTGGGGTGCTTACCCCACTACGGTTTTGGCTGGCTCTTATCATTTCTAGGCGATGACACTGAGCTAGCCTTACGTCAGGTCGTTGTTAAATATCGATGCATACTCTTTCTCGTGTCAGGGTGCCTTGAAATGTACGATATCCAAACTGTATAATGTATTTGAGCCGTGATTCTCAATAATAAGCTGATTTAAGGCTATTTTTTTCGGAGAATACTCTATAGTTTCTTACTCTATTCAGGCCTCTTTCAATTGACGGTATGGCTGTGTATGGAAGATTATCATCGATGTGTCGATTCGGGTATTTACACATGGTAGAGAGAGAAAGAGAAAAAAAACATATAATTTTGTGAAGTCAATATCGTTTTGTTCATAGTACCAGTCACAGCCTAGTCCAGTAAGTTAATAATTACTCAATAATAAATTATTCAGTCCTTGGATAGGAGGTAAAATACTTTTACTCCCTTGGCATATAATAACAACCCATTTGCTTTCCCGTGCATGTAAAATTTTCACTAATTAATAACAAATATAAATTATTGTTTTGTAACAGTCATGGTGGTGTATTATTTTGCACATTTTTTTTTTTTTAAACAAAAGACCATCCCATATGTCTGATAGCGAGAATAGCATGCACTGCGGCTATTGCACGGTGCGCATTGAGGGAAAATTAACCACGTAATGAAACGATTGGAATTAATTTATTTGACAAATGCGGTTAATGAATTGTATGTTATTCAGCCATTCAGGCTAGATCAGCGAGAGCTCCTGGGGATACCGAGAAAGTGGGCATGATATGGCTGCTGACAGCTCCGTAATCATTCATTTGTCTGCGTACCTGCACACTTTTTTTTTCCTGATGGAAATGTTGGTGCAATATAGCAGTGGTGATGAATGCGAAAGTTTTGTTCACTCTAAGAACTTTTTTTTTTTTTAATAATTGCTTTGAAATATCCCGGACAGCTCCAGCCTCCCCTCCGAAAAAAAGCCTGTTGGATGTATTTCACTTTAGTGCTCTGTCATTGTTGTTTAGATAATTCAGATTTATTACTTTAGTATGAACTGCACCCGTTAAAACACTAATCTTACTTTATTTATGTGGAGATTAGTCATCTTTCGCCTGTAGATGTGTTGGGGTCTAGTGGATAAGTCACCGGACTGCATATCACAAGGTACGTGGTTCGAATCCCACAGTGGACTAATGTTCTTTGGCAAGACACTAATCTACATTTGCCACTCTTCACCCAGGTGTAGATGAGTACCTGATATGCTTGAGCACTAGTTACTTTGGAGGCTTGGCCATAACCGGGGTAACTAACAGTTTTAGACGCTTTGAACCAAGCATATGTAGAAAGCACCGATTACAAGTTAGCGATTCTATCTTAAACCTGCTGTCTTTTGAGTAATGCTCTCTGTTTCATTTGTTTGACACTGTTTTGCTGTCCCAGACAGTGCGGACTGTTTTTATGTTTTGGGGTTTTTATTCTAGTTCGTAAATATAACATATGATGGAGAGAAATCAGAGAATAGATCAATCAAGTGGGGGCATTTATAAGTCTGGAAGGAACATTCTGGGTCAAATCGCTTGAAGAAAGCTTTAGTCATGATCATCATGCATGCTCAGAGTAAAGGGTTGGTCACATTTGCCCGATAACGATAACGATTTCAGGCTGACGATGGAGTTTGCATGTGGAGGTGCCGTGGTCCAGTGGTTTAAGGCGCTTGATTGGAGATGCGAGGATCGGGCGTTCGATCCCCGGCACGGCACTCATGCCCTTGAGCAAGGCATTTTATCTACATTGCTCTTTTATCGTACATCAAATAAATGAAGTGCTATAGGCATATTGATGCCAGCGTGTGCATGTGTGTTATTTAAAAAAAAAATGACTACGAAACATGTACCATTCCTTAAAATGCTATTTGAAGAAAAAAAAATTAACGATAACGAGATTTTCCATTAAAGGAAAGGTACACCCTACTATATGTCGTGTACGCGTGAGTTTGTGCCTGGCTAGCTGTTAATAGAAGGACAACTCTAGGGTGTACCTTTCATGAAATATATCGTTATCGGACAAAATAATGTGACCAGTCCTTAATGCAAGTTCACTAGTAGAGAGAGGGGAAAGGTGGGAGAGGAGGGATGGAGAGAGAGAGTAAGAGAGACAGCTAAAAGAGAGAGAAAGCTTAAAATGAGAAATTGAAGGAAAGGGGGAGGAGGCGAGGGATTGATTGTAATGGCATGAATGAAGGGTGTCAGTGAAAGGATGGTAAAGGGCTAACAAGGATGCTCAGGAGCGTTTCATCAAGTGTTTTGTCAGCGATTTTTACCGACAACTGTTATAAGCTACTGAAATCCTTTCATCTGATTGGCTGAGAGCAAATTTGTCGGTAAAAATCACTGACAAAACACTTGATGAAACGCTCCCCAGGAGCCCGATAATGATGGAACACCCCTTCAATGAACCATTATCAAATCAAATGTAATAAATAAAAGAATTCCTCACTACGGCAATCCCAACGACATGATATCATTTGTTGATGATCGAAAATTTGCTTGGGGCTTTATTGCGTGAAAGACAGGGCTGGGGTTGTGTTTTAGGTTAGGTTTAGGATTAAGGTTAGGGTAAGGTTTAGCTACGGTGTTTGGTCCAGGGTTGAAGTTGAAGGGAAGGTTGAGTTCTGGGAAAGGTGACAAAATAATTTCTGAGCTTTCTCACTCCTTTTATGTCAGTTTGGAAGAACATCGTAGTAGAAATGTCCCCTGAAAAGGATTGCTCCTCAAATGCCCACATATTCGAAATATAACAAGAAATAGCTCAAGTGTTCGGGCCGAACATTCATGTCACATGTGTGTGCAGTCCCATATACCCATTTCTGTGTGCATTGCATGTTCTTTCCAGCGGGGTTGGGTCAGTTTCCTATCATTTTGATGATTAAAAAACCTGACAGTATAGACCAGTTCTTATGCAGATATGGTGAACCATTCCCAATTGCTTTGAGAAAGTTTCTTTCACAATGTAATTGCATGACCAGAACGCAACTTTATCTTAGACTGAGCATGTCATGCTATTTGAATCAACGTGGGTTAAAATACCTTGATAAAGTCACATTAGCGAAGAGAACTAGAACGAATACGCCAAATAGCGGTCGATCGGTCGGTATATCTCACATGCTATTACCCCTGTGATCAACATAGAGTACCTGTTTACACTGAGGAATGGTCAGAGGCCTCCGCTAAGGAACCAGGAGGTAATGCTAGACACCTACAGGTGCTTGAGAGGGTGTTAGAGAGGGCTCTCAAGTTCCCCTGGCCGTGGCGCTTTCGTCACGGTCATCCAGACGAGACGGGTCCTGACCGGTCACCTTACACCACTTCTCGGGCTTGAGTGGGGGAGGGAGGGGGCCGTTGGATGGTGCTCAATTCGGGGGAGATAAGTTGAGGTTGGGAGGAATGTTATGTATTTAAATTGGGACGAGAAATATATTTCGGGAAGGATCATTTTGGGGATGCTGTGACAATCACGTCATGATCATCTGAGTTATGTTTAGAGGAGGGCTTCCTTATAAAGAGCCGGCCATCAATGGAGTACCCTATACGGAAATAAAACTTGTTAGATAAATAGATTGATTAAATAATTAAATGAATAATAAAATAATTGAATAAATGATTTAATAAATTAAGTCATGAATATACCTAGATAAATAAAATAAATAAATAGATGAATAAATAGATAAATAAATAAATCAGTGACGAATAGTTAAAATACATAATAATAGAATGCAACAACAAGATAATGGCGCATGTATTATTGGGAGGTTTTGCATACTGTTTTGACGTGTTAACTTTAAATGTGAGGATTCATAAATCAAATTTAATTTACATTGTATGACGTAGTGTGAAATGAGTTATAGACCTACTCGCTATTAGTTGAAAAGCCAATAAATATTTGTATCCTAAAATTGCGGGTTGATATACTTTCCATATTCCGTTAACATGTGAATTAAGTCTCAGGAAGTTTGTTTGCCTCCCCGCGTGTAGGTAAAGGAGGAAACGACTCAGGAAATTTTAAGTACTGAAGGGCCATAAGGTATTGTCTATAAAAATTTGCTATAACACATCGTTATGAAAGTTGCAGTTTTTGACGAACTTCTTATTCAGTCTAAAATAGAGGCATATACATTCTGAATGTACTGTGTATAGTTAAGCTGAAACAAACGATCAAATAAGCAGATTTTCTATAAGAGTTATGTAGAGAGATATTGCTTCCCATTTCCTTTCTTCAAAAAAAAATGGAATAAAAAATAGAAGTCTGTAGTATTATTTTATAGATAGTACTTGAAAAGCAGAAATGAAATGGCTAAGCTTGTCCTATATTTTCATTTGTTTGTCGTAGATGTTCACCTTATTTGAATAACCTTTGGATTACTGCGATCAAATTGCAGGAGACAGTTGAAATAGCCATCGGGAACAGAGCTCTTAAATCGGCAAAATGTGGAATGAAAAGGGTCAAGTAGTCGTAAAAGACTAAACTACCATAATGTAGCAATTGCAACAGAACTGAAACTAAACTGCCTGTGACAAAACTAAATGTTTTCAGGGGCCGCATCAGTGTAAACAGGATTATCCATAAAACAATGCCGTCATAAGACTTCACTCTCGATTTGTCGTTTTATTAAAAACGAAGCAATTTGTTCATGTTCTTCCAGGTATCAAAGTTGATCATAATAGGGATAAATTTTCTTAGAAAACGGAGGTCAGATGGGGAAAAGATCATAAAGATATTATCGAGGGAAAGGAAGGAACCTGAAGGAGATGGCTATTTTGATGAATATCAAAAGCCCCACAAAGTGGACCATCCAGGGAGTTAAACAAATGCCCAAGACCCTCAAACGTTCACACAAGCGACGCGGACAAGGGCATTTACGAAGGGGGCAGACAAGAACAGAAGAAAAGGAAGAAACTGGGGCGTGCCCTGCACATGCTTTCACGTGTAATTGATCATGTCCCATGGCTTCGGCTTTATGAAAGACATGTCCCAGATATTATCGAGGTGTTAAAAGGGCCACATATCCTTCCCCAAACGTGCTTGAGAATGTGACTCTTTTGGAAGCTTTTGAAGTGGCAAAGGAAAACTTGGAGAAGGGTGGTATGGAATAAGACCTAGCTTAAAGATAAAGCTGAGTACTAGACATGCGATTGTATTATGAGGGAAACTGTTAAGAAGTTATTGGGAAAGGTTATTTAATATACATCGTTAGGATTTGAAACAATCAAAATTATAAATTGAACAAAGTCGTGCACCAAATCTTCTTAATGGAAAGCACACACATGACATATAGAAACAAAAACACTGCACAAAGATATGGGTATTATTGACTGGACAAACGTGTGACATCTACATTTGGTCTAAGTTTTAAGCTGCTTTCCATTCATATTTCGAACGGGGGCGTTTCAATAGTTATCCTTGTTGAGTGACATTGCTATTAGGATAAAAACAGGTGCGGTATGAATACTGTTGGAGTATTAAAGCATGGCGAGTTCAGTTCAGTTCAGTTCAACTTTTATTCCACGTCAAGCAAACATTGGACATGTTAGCAGTACGTTTTTCATAAACGGAATTGAAACTGTTTTATACTAAAATGAGAGATCTAAAACTTGACAGTTCAATCGTAGAAATGTTAAACCGGCCGACGTTGTGAATAATATAAACTTTCTCATAATAGTAATATTTCTTTAAAATGATAACAGAAAAATTGTATATACAATTACAATTGTGAATCTAAATCGACAGCATTATTGTGTCGAATTTCTTTGATTATTCAATTAATGTATAATCTTGCAAAGTAGAATATTTGTAGAAACTGACAAATTTCTTTGAATACTATCAATTAAAGTACCTGACAATCTTGCAAAGTAGGCTGGAATTAGATTAAATCAATCTCTGTCAGAGTGTCTTTCATCAGTATAATGTGATAAGTATAATGTAGAACATACCCTCATGTGGAAATCACAGCTGAGTCTACAAAATCTGCAGGTTTAACTTTGTGGAGGGAATTACGTCATTGGCGATTCTAAGAAGCACCCTGGGGAGCGTTTCATGAAAGGAAGTTGTCGGCTTTTTTATCCGACAACTGTTATAAGCTACTGAAATCCTTGCATCTGATTGGCTGAGAGCAAATTTGTCGGATAAAATATCTGACAAGTCCTTTCATGAAACGCCCCCCCCCCCCCCCAGTCCCAAATTGAAAGAAAGGGAGGGATAGAAATAAAGATGGATGCGGTAATAGAGTTGGAGCTCAATATTTCGATTGGAATTGGTTCTTTTTACGTGACAAACTGCATTTCCAGTGTTATGATGCACTGCGAATACTGGTCTTGCCTAAAGAGGAATTTGATTGATTTTGAAGAATAAAATTTGTGGTCGTTTTATTTACAATTTTACAACCTGGAGGAGCCTATTGTAAGGACAGTTCAGTGCACAAAATCCCCAAGAGCCCTGCATATTAAGAAATCATAGTTTATAATTTGTCGATTGATTATACGAGTACTAGTAGTCCATGTTTATTAGGGCGGATATATCCTTTGTCAATCAAAGAAGACAATCGGATTTCTTTTCTCTTTTTTTTTTCAATTTAACGTCGAACAATCATCTCTTCGCTAAACTGTATCTAAAACTTGAAAGCAATTTCATCTGGCCAAAACCTGTTAGGAGACCTCACCACCACGCGACGCAATCTTTGGTAGATGTGGAAGTATAGCATCTTGTTTGTTCGGTCAGCGGACGGCTTTATGAAATGTCGACAGATACCCTGGCTTTCCATATTTGCGGTAATTGATCTCGACATGATTGGATCCTATTGCCTGTCCATTAAACCAAGGTCGTAGGACCCTCAGTTCATGGGTGCTTTTCTTTCATCGGTGCTCCGACATTTGCCCCTTTGACTATTGATCCGGGGTATCTTGCGTCAAACATATAGGGTTTTTGTTGGGGTTGCAGTTGGGTTTTAGGTTAGATTTAGGGTTAGGGTTAGTTATAGTGTTTAGTCCAGGGTTGAAGTTATGACTTTGGTTAGTAAAGGATATAGACCGTACACCCTCTTGCACCCCATACAAGAACGAAGTCTAATGGCGCTATGATTTTATGAACTTTTTTGCAGTGATGCAAGACTTCAGGATATAGATGCTACCAAAGGTCCAGTTCCCCTGCGGTGACCAGACCATCACAGCGAACCGCAACGATATTATAATTTCCTCCACCTCCTCTTGGTTTTGAAAATTCAAATGTGTTCTGATTATTTTGAGTCCTTTCGCGCTCTGTCAAATTTTCATTGTGTAATGTGCAGGTGATCATTTTCATTCGTGTAGGCACAACGACACATTTTACATTGTTATGTCCGGTGCATGCACGAGGCGTCACTTTGATTGCGTTATTGCCTGCGCTAATCAATCCTGTAAATGCAATTAACCTATATACGCCAGCAACTCAACGCAGTGTGTGCTATGTTTATATTACAATCCCCCCCCCCCTTTTTTTTTTAAGACGTCAGAAATATCAGTTTTAGCGAAATACAATCAAATATGCTGGACCAATGTTATGGAACTCCATACCTGAAGAAGTTAAACAACGTCCCACACTTTCATCTTTTAAAAGAAAATAATAAGATGCTGCTCCTAAACCTTTAATTTTTTGTTCTTTGGCTATTTTTTGTCGTTATATTTGTCAGATTTTTTCTTTTTTAATATAGTAATATTAAATTTTGAATACTATTTGTCTAAACGTATACATTTTCCTTGTGTATACCTGAAACTTTGTTTACATTTAGATGTTGTTTTTTAGGGGATTGACCTTTGATAGTCAACTGACCTTTGTTGAGATCCCCCCACAATTTGGATGATTTGTAATGCTGCTTCTTCTGTTTATCCATTTTAAACATTGCATTGTTTCCATTGTATTGTTTGTAATTTTTTATTAGCAATTGTGGACATAAATTGAACTTGAACTTGAAAGACGTCTGCCTCACATGGCGCGTCAAATGCAGTAGCTGACTCAGAGTCTTACGTCAGGTCAAATGACGCCAAGTGTGCGACGGGCATTAAACTTGTCATTGCGCCTTCCCAAATCTGGACGAATGGCAGATCGTTGCGTCTATGATTCAATTTCCGCTGCAAGGAGTGAATGACACGGATCATAATCATATACCAGGAGATCGCTGAGGGTTCACTCAAGAAATCGGCACAGTGGGACCGGGGCTTTAACGATGTACAAAGTTGAAGAACACCATAACACCACATCTACTCCTCCCCTCTCTTCAATTTCCTCTCAACCGTCGTCTGGGCAATAATATTATCCTGGCTTCCACCACTACCTGAGTTCAATTCCAAGTTTGTTGACTTACGACCACTCGAAGAACAGGAGCTAGTTATCCCACCGTTCAGTCAATAGACAAAACGCCATTCAAAATAAATTTTCTGCCTTGCCTGATTGTTTGCTTTCATAAGTCAACGTGTATTGGCTGGCTGAGGACGATTGGGTATTATACGGCTTCCATTAACCCTTCGCATGCTGCATCAAGGCCTCGACAAACGAATCTGTAAAGATATCTTGTGAAAGTTTTTGATATCACCGATTATCATGGATTTTAGGCTGAATACTAGAACTACCATCTCAAATGCCACACAAAATGTCATTTTTTTGCTTCGGAAACATCCCGTGATCTAGAGAAACCGAAATGACACAAGATGCTGCGAAATGCGGATATCATTTGTGATTATCCCAATGCCATCTCTCTGCTTTCACGATGTTGTAGGACGAGTATAAGACGAACTCTGGGGAGCGTTTCATCAAGCATTTTGTCAGTGATTTTTACTGACAAATTTGCTCTCAGCCAATCAGATGCAAGGATTTCAGTAGCTTATAACACTTGTCGGAAAAAATATCCGACAAATCCTTTCATGAAACGCTCCCCTGAGCTCTAAATATATGAGAAGAAAAAGAAAGACAGTGAGGGGAAAAAGAGGGACCAGAACTTGTACGTCGCGAAGCTTAGAGGTTCAAAGACTTCATCACGACACGTTAACCATTGACGGATTCTCGTTATTGTTTCCAGTAATCGAGAAAAAAATGTTACCACCTGAAATACGTTTTGAACCTAGGTCCAAAGATTTTAAACATCGTCTCCTCTATCATCGAAAGTCGCTATTCATTTCGGAACTAGCCAATGGAAATTTTAGTTGGATTTATGTATAGATCTAAAAACTATTCCGTGTGTTTTTGACAGAAAATATCAGACGTTATATGTGTCAACATTTTTTACATTTTTTATTATTATCATTTTTTTTTTTGGGGGGGGGGCTGTTGTTGTTGTTCATTCC
Source organism: Heliocidaris tuberculata (assembly GCA_025618425.1). Lineage (NCBI taxonomy): Eukaryota > Metazoa > Echinodermata > Echinoidea > Camarodonta > Echinometridae > Heliocidaris > Heliocidaris tuberculata. The sequence goes on from CM046846.1 coordinate 14,722,527, forward strand.
TACGATTTTGTTAGTACTATCTATAATCAACTCCACACTGTGTATCATAAAGTTGGGTTCTTTGTTTAATGGGGTAGGAACAGGTCTTCAGTTGCAGATGATCTTGATGATATCATCTGCTATACATGGAAGGCACTTCTGCTATTCCCGACATACTAACCATACCGAACTCTATACCTGTCCTCAGTGAACACTTAGCAATGCCATAGTTAGCTCTGATGCATTTATCGATACGTCGTCTATGTACTTCAAATTGACTTGATTCTTTTTCAGGCGTTGTGCTCTAGATTTTTAAGTGGGTCACTGGAGAGTCAAGCGGACGGGAGAAGAATTACCTGTATACGCGGAAGGAAAACTCGTTATGTATCGTCTAGTTTTCTGCAGAACGCTTCGCCAACGCTACACGGCGAGAATCCCGTTTGTTAACCTTCAGACTTGAGTGATTACTATCCAATCATGTAGCCATAGCCTCGGGAAATCTGATCATTTTCAAGCATTTCTCACAAGCATGTTGGGACCAGCCTAGACGTGGACGCCAGACCCATGATAAATATGGCTCTTTTGTTATCCTCAAGGGAAGAATTTTTTTTAAAGAAAGAAAAGGAACGTATACTGTTGTTAGAATTGTCTCTTCTGATTGCCTTTGTAATATACTTTCCAGCTGTTCCCTTTACATCTTTCTATCGGTTTACTTGTTCAAAAATGACAAAAGAATGCGTTCAGTCAACATATAACATAGTTCGTAAGCAGTCCTATACAGTGCGTCCAAAAAAAAAGTTAACAGTTGGAAAAAGTCTCCCAAAATAAATATTTCAAAATATTTGTAGGAAATGTTCATACCCGTGGATAGATTGCGGTCGCTCCTATCAAATGACACCAAAATATGAGGCAATATTTTGAGCTCGAGTCAACAAAAGCGACTTTTGCGAAAGGGTGCAAAATCAAGACTTGACAAGAATTGGTACTTTGTGCTGACTTGTGTTAACAAATTTGAGAACCATAAAAAGTTGACATTTGGAAAAAGTCTCCCCAAATGAACATTTCAAAATATGTTCATGAAATTTTCATACCTATGGATAGCTTAGGGTCTCTCCTATCAAATGAGACCAAAACATCTAACGATATGTTACGCTTGAGTGAGCAAAAGCCATTATTGTGAAATGGTGCCAAATCTATGGTTGACAAAACTTTGTATTGGTTTTGTCTCGGGTGTCAGCAAAGTTTAGAGTTTTGAAAAGGCTTAGAAACTTTCATATTCTGATCATTAAAAGGCAATTTATGAAAGAATAGGCTTTGTTTTCTGTATGTCTTGACATATCCCATCAAAACTTTGTGGTTGACTGAGAAAACCAGCTTGAATTACAACCTTTCCAAAACTAATATTTCAAAACACTCAGTAAAGCAGTTAATTGCTCACAGAAGCATTAAAATATTGATGAGATACGTAAGGACATACAGAGAACAGAACCACTTCTTTGATAAATTGTCTAATATTGATCAAATATGAATATTTATAAGCCTTTTCATGACACTCAACATTGCTGATACCAGCCATAAGAAATACCAATTTTTGTCAAGTCTGGATTTTGCACCTTTTCACAAAAGTGGTCTTTGCTCACTCGAGTGTAAAATATTGCCACATATTTTGGTGTCATTTGATAGAAGAGATCCTAAGCTATCCACAGGTATGAAATTTTGCTTCAAATATTTTGAAATATTTATTTGGGAAGACTTTTTCTGACTGTTAACTTTTTTGGGGGGGGGTCGCACTGTATAACTGTACTAACACTTCCGTATTAAATTCCGCAACAATAAAGATATATTTTTATTTAGGTTTTACAGTAATTTAAAACTTTCCATTATTGTAAAAGTCTGGGTCACTGGAAACCGAGCTACGTCATAACTGCAATATTTTTGTTGTCGACGTAAGACCAAAAATGCATCGTTTTACGAAACGTGTATTTTTCAATCCACAATATTTGTTCAATCCCAAACAAGATACACTCTCCTCAGTTTAGCATAGTTTCTTCTTGACCTTGATTACACTGATAACAAAACGAAAGCTTGAGAAAATGACAGTAATTTCGACGCGGCGGAAAAGTACACCGTCGTTACTCCAGTATTGTTTAAAATGACACATCAAAAGTGAAGCTTTGCTCTATTTATCATAGAAGTTCTATAAACACGGGGTTTATTGGGCAATATCACAGATTACCCAGCGGAACCGCCTAGAAACCCAGAAGCATTCATATTGCCGTCAAAGGAGTTGTGCGCTTGATGGGGATAACCATAATTGAGTGGGGCCAAGGGCATCCTCAAGTCTAACCTACACATTGTTCTAAGTTTTTCATACCAAGTTAATGAACTTCAAGGTCTTTATAATGTGGTAATTTTCCGATCCCATTAACTCCAAATCCACATTGTACATTCACCATTGGCTAAATCGACAGATCTTCACCGATGACAAATTGTGATTCCAATAAACGAAAAAACCAAAACAAAACAACAACAACTAAACATTTAATTAAGGAAAGTGCCCTTCAGAAATCTTCATCAATTTAAGTTTTATTTCTAGAAGTATTAAGAAAAATAATAAAAACTAGAATATCCTAGGGGTGTTGACTATGTTCTTATATAACTCTACTTTGTTTTCAGCGGATATTTAGTTCGTATTTTACACAAATTTGGTTGGAAGACATACTTTCACTTGCACACACTTCATCCACCTCCCTCCATGCTCATGTAGATCATTATGAAGGAGTTACAAAGATGGTCAAATGAAGCGTATCATGTTTATCCTTTGGAAGTAGACAATTTCAAAAAAATGTTATTTTAAACACGAAATCCACTGTGTAAAGCTCAAAATATATCTAAAAAAGGAAGATATTGGACAATTCAAATTATCAAAACTTACGTCATTTCATAATTATTGTATTACGTTTCAACGTTTCAAAGTTGTTTTTTTTTTAATGCAGCCATTAGACTTGCGAGGGTCCTCCTATTCGTAAAGCAACATGAAAAATATCTGACAGTTTATATTTATTTACTTTTTTTTATTTTATTTTTTATTTTTTTATTTTTTTTTTTATTTTTTTTTTTTTTGGGGGGGGATGCTTACTAAAAGGGACATTTCAAAACAAACTCCCGACGGGCGGAAAAACGAGTAAAATGGGTTCTGCGAAATAAACTACCCGGTGCCAGTGAAAGTATTGCCAATCAGGCAGTAACAAGCAGAATAATTGATGTTGCACTATCGATACTTCTTGTCTTCTTCTGTCTTCTTGTCATAAAAAGGAAATCATCTTCCATCGTCCTTCTCCTTGTTTCCGTATCAATGCATCAATGTAAAGAGATAGACTTGAGGGCATTTCCACTCCAGTGAAAATACCATTGTGTTCATTAATTTACAATTCTGCTTGCTAATCTCTTAATAATTGTTTCTTTCTTACTCTCCCTCTCTCTCTCTCTCTTACTCTCTCTCTCTCTTGTGCTCTTTGTCTCTCTCTTTCACACACACACACTCTCTCTCTCTTTATCTTTATCTTTATCTTTATCTTTCTTTCTCTTTCTCTTTCTCTCTCTCCCTCTTTCTCTTCCTCTTTCTTTCGCCTCTCTCTCTCTCTCTCTCTCATATTCTTCAAAATATCCACCTACTCTCATATCGTTCTCTCCCTCACTCTCTTTCTCCATCTCTCGTTCTCCGTGTCTTTCTTTTTTCTCCCCTGCTCTCTTCTGTCATATCCAGATCGTTCCCACCCTCTTTCTATCATTAAGCATTTTTGTCATATTATCTTATCATGTAAGACTACAACTTATTTTCTTTGAAGAAAATTACGATATTGTTTTTTACCATGGTGTCGATCGTTGCACCTTGTGCTAATGATCGCTTCTTGTGTAAATTAAACCAGTAACTGGTTGGAAAGACTTATCACGTCCTTAGAATATGATTGTTGAGTGGTAGAACAGTGGTCTCGTAACCGCAAGGTCCCGGGTTCGAAACGTAGTCGATGTGCAAGTGCCCTTGGGTAAGGCATCAATCTTCAATTATCGAGTACCTCTTAGAACCTAAGGCCACCGACCCTCTGGGTCTTCATCTACAAGCATGTTATCATCATCATCATCATCATCATCATCATCATCACCATCATCATCATCATCATCATCATCACCACCACCATCGCTATCATACTCAACCTCATCAGTCTTTACAAAAAGATCATATGATGGAAATCATATAGTAAATTTATACATTTCATGAGTATGGTGTCTTGCTTGAACATTGATTTAAATGCTTCCTCACAAGTAAACTATGGCAATTCGGTTGTTATTTAGTATAATCAGCAAGATGACCTTCAGAAAATCTCAAATTACTTAGTACTGTAAGACTATAAGTGACTGACTACTCGTTCTTTCGTTATAATGTGTACGTTTGTGGAAAGATGGGCAACTTCATTTTGCTGTAAGTCGCAACAGCATTGATAATTGTGGACAATGAAATATCATGGACTCTTATGTGTATCAGTGTAATATACTAGTATTGATTAAGTAATTCAAACCAGGTTTCATAATTTTATTTCAGCAAATTATCTATCTTAGCTGCTTGATCAGTTTGATCACCTATTACATAAAACGCTGCATGCTTGACAGTTTTGTAGCGACTGGGATCCCGAGACTAAGGCCAAGACGAATAATGTTTTGCATTCAGTTAGCATTAGGTCCTGGGTCGAGATAAAGACCGAGGCATCAACAATTTGAGAACGAGACTGGTCTGGCTACATTAATGAAGAATGGGGCCGATCCTGCAATATGACAAGTGTTGCTAAGCTCCTATGTTCCGTTTCTGTATGCAGGTGGTATTGGACGTGATGGGTGTTTTTTTTTTTTTTTTTTTTTTGTAAGACTGGGCAGTAGCAATACAGGGGCGTTGGAATGGAGGGGGGTCCTGCAGTTTAATTAGCACAAATGCTTCTTCATTAAATTTTCGCACTGCAATTTGTACAAGATAAAGGACAAGAACTTCCTGGGGAACGTCCTAGGCACGATCTGGAATCGTTCCAGCCACCAGCAGTCATGAGGAAACATGTTTGTCAATGATAAAGGAGGAGGGGTTGAAAACAACACTGCCAGGTCCATCAACCTGGATACGGTGCCCGAATTATACAAGTGACACAGTTAATGAGCTTTCAGGAATTCATCAGAGGTACTTAACACCTGACAGTAACGACCTTGATGTGTTTACATGATCATTTGCTGAAGATCATGAACTCGTAGGCATGACCGTGATCTTTGGCGGAAACATGGCGTTACCTCGCCAGGTTGTAATTGGACGGTGGTCAAGATCGATTTGAAATCAAAAGTCTCAATATGTTGTACGACGCGTGCTCGGGCAACAAGTGGACAATATTGATCCACGTTAAATTCTGTACACTCACCGAATTCTGAACTCCAATCCTGAAACAAACACTACACCTAACCCTAACTATAAATCTAACCTAAAACGCAATCGCAACCCTAACCCTGTATCTTGACGAGGTAAAGCCCGAAGCAGTTATTGTCACCGAGGCCAACCATGCAACTTAAACCCAGATTAATATGCGTTGTTACTTTTTTTAACGTGCTGCAATGATTTGGTCACAAATTGGTATATTCTACAACGATTTAGGCCTCGAATAGAAATTAATTTAAAAAACCGGCAAATTGAGAGTTTGATTCCAATAATTATGGAACTAATGTTTCACATGTTAATTCAATCGAGGGTCTCGTTTTCGGTCGATGCACCGATCATTGCTTGGACGATGAACTTTGTCAAAGGAAAATGATCAATGACTGGAACTCTGGAAGGCGTTTATTTGTAGATGTCCATGTTGTTTACCATTTTTTGGTCTCATCTACACCACTCAGACAGGTGCCATTCTTTCATTGCTGTCTATTCTGAATAATTGTGAGTATGACCCCTTTTCCTAGAAAGGAACGAACACCAATCACGGCTACGGAAAGGTCGAGATTGTTTAGTCTAATGGTGGTAATGCTTCTTTGCTGAAAACATCCCGATGTGAAGTTTCTTCTTTATTCTTCTCTTCTCTAGTGAGTTTTAAAATTAAATTGGATATTATTTTGGGTGGTTTTTGTAATGCTTCCACTTCTAAAGAGAACAAAGAATCTTATTTGCATTTTATAAATCGACTAAAAAAAAATTAATCCTTTTTTTTTTCTTTAGTAGTTGTATGACAATCATTGGGCATCGTGGAATGATTGTAGGAGTGTGGGTACCCTGACACCTTGCACAAGGCCTAAATGACTGGTCACACTTGTCCGATAACGATAGCGATAACGAGATTTTCAATAAAAGGTACACCTTACTTAATGGCGTGTAAGTGTCAGTATGCTCGTGTCAGTTAATAGTAGGGCAGCTCTAGGGTGTACCTTTGATATAAAATCTCGTTATCGTTATTGTTATCGGACAAATATGTGACCAGCCCTTAACGGCGGATAGAATCCATGCATGCATCAGCGTCTATCCGTTTGATGGTTTATAAGTGAAAGTGGGTGCCGACCCCGTGTATACCCCTTCTCATCGGTCTATGCTCACTTGAGCTTAGCTCAGTATATTTCACTTATATTATTTTGTCGGTGTGTATGTGTGAGAGTGTGTACTGAGTTGTCTACAGACGTGTTTCGATCAGAGAAATGCATCATGTTTAACAGTTAAATTTTAGCTTTCGTTTTTATTCGTACGGAAGAACATTCATGTATACGTGTATATAAAAGAGTACCAATCACCAATATATTTATATATTTGAGACGCTGACGGAGAAAATGTATCATTTATATAATTCGAAATAGACAAAAACCTCCAAAATTGTGTATTTTCTTCAAACAAGATACGCAAACTTGCCATAGCTCTTCAGGTGATGATTCATGGGTCTCATTTGTTCGTTTCACTCAGCACTTGTTTTTAGCACCTATTTCTTCTGTACCATAAAAGCTTTTGTCAGAAATAGCACTTTAGGTGCTAAATTTAGCACCCGTAGAGAACAGGGCCAGTACGGAACCCCATATCCGCCATAGGTTGCGTGCGCGGTGTTTTATATGTTATCCTTTATTTTCTTTACCCTCCATAACCGTTAACCAACAGAATGCCAGTAGGTTGATTTTATAGTCTAGTTGTACACAATTTATTGCTTTCGGTGACTGGTACCCTTAAATATATTATTCAAAGTGTTTATTTGTGTTTCTCGTACAGGACTACACATTAACCATGTACTTCCGACAACATTGGCGAGACGAGCGGTTGTCCTATGACCCCTGTCTGGGCAATGTCTCCCTCAACGGTCGTCTAGCGGATCGTATCTGGGTGCCCGACACCTACTTCCCCAACGACAAGCGTTCTTTCGTCCATGACGTCACAGTGACCAACAGACTCCTTCGTTTCCATTATGACGGCACAATCACATACGGCATGAGGTAAAATGCAATTATTTTTAACATGTTAAGTATTTAACTATATTTCTAAAAGTGCAATATATGTACAAAATGTTGTCTTTTAGATTGAGGTACTCTTTAGAATAGTTATCCTAAGTGATGAACACTCCTCCAGGTTGACTGGGCATAGTTATTTCTGGAATGTAAACTACATTTTTTAACTTGAAATTACAACAAACGAAACATATGCTGCTACTGAATTAGACATTATTTGCTTTTGGGAGTTTCTATTGAAACATATATTTTTTTAAATAAACCAATAAAATGCAACATTATGTCCATTTGGGCAATGGGCAAGATTACTTATTACGGCTCTGTGCACAGTGGTCTTTAATGCTTACGATTGGCTAAATTGCGTTTCTGGGATGATAAACGGATACAAAGCTTTAAAGAAATGGGTGATTATCTTACTATCTCGAACCAACTACAACACTTTGATATCAAATAATATCTACATGATCTATATGCAGTGAGTTCGATTTCTTACAAGGGTCATTCGTTCATTCTCTATTAACCTGACCTTTATCATTATAACCTTCGCACGTCTTCCGCTCCGTGATGAACGCGCTATGATTCACATTCTCTGTCCATCATAGCTCCTGACCGTGAACAGTGTGAATGGGTAGATGCTTATTGCGCGGTTATTTCAGCATAATTCATTTGAGAAATTATGGAGAAGTTCAAGGATGGAACAGGTATTATATTTCAAGAAAAATATGTACATAGTTAATGGAATGCATTCCATAGCCATCGGTCTTGTTATATCGCTAAAGTGTTAGAAGCTTCAACTGGCTTGCCTTAATTTTATGACAATTAGTTTTGTATCCTGAATAACCTTTTAAGCCTAAATTATATTTTGAAGTATATCCATACCCCGACGGTCTGGGGCATACTGTATGATTAAGACATGCAGTCATTCAATATTATACGTTCTCGTTTCACTCCATTCATTATGTAATACATTCCCGAAAATCTCACCCCCCCCCCCTCCATGAAGATAACCCTCTTGTTATTGCATTTTCTGTCAAAGTATTAATATAAACTGAAACCATGATAATAAATTATTTAAAATTTGTACTTACAAAAAAAGTACGCATCCTTCAATTTTGTTTTTACTGTAAAGGAAAAACATTATATATTTTAATGTGTAATAGTCACTTGCACCCCCAAACACCCAAAAGGGGCGCAAGACTCGAAAGCAGTAAACAAAGACATACAACACGATGGGGGTAAGACTGGTAGGTGGTGGGAGCTGCAACTGTCACTTCATATCCAGGAAGTGAGGTGGTCTATTTTGTAATTTGCGCAATTTCTTTAGAATTATTCGTGGAAAAATTATTTTTATCATAACAAAGTGTCAGCACTTTTATACATTCGAATTGCTCACTGGCAAGATTTGGAAAGAGGGGGGGGGGGTTATTTTCCGACAAGAGACGTAAGCCGCCCTAGAGAAATTGTACCCGTAAGCATAATGGCAATGGACAATATCACTAGCTAAATGATCACGTGACTCATTTCTTTCAGAGAAGAGCGAAAATTACAGACATCGATGCTGAGCTGAACTCACTCTTTTCAAGTTCGACTCTATGACCATCTCTTTTTACTCGGCCATTCAATGCCCCTGCGAGCAATGGGCGGATATGAAGAAGAAGACACGGATGACTTTCCAGATAGATTGGAAAGAAAGACCATTTCCCCAGATCTAAATTACGAATGCGATTCACGGCAAGGTTTCAACTTACAGGTGTCCCTGTACTTTATCACTCGTCGAAATTTAAGTCTCTACAAACGCCCCCTTTTCAATGATTCTTCAAATATTGTGCCGACGTTCCCATAGGAACACATGGGGCCTTGTGAACAAACGCCAGGGAGCGATAGAATGGGAGAACAGGGATGAGTTAAGAAAAATAAAGAAAGGAAAAGGGCGGGAATACATTTCATTTCATTCCGTTTATGGCGATCGTCTGCGTTCGCATCTGAAAAGAATCGTGTTTCGCGGCGCGTAGAACAAATCGAGGCTGGGTTTTCTCTTACCCACGTAAGGTACGCTGAGTAAACGAAAACTATTGGAGATTTCACTGGGGTCTTATGTGCTCACTGCTCTCGATTTCACTCACAGTGTGATATTTTTGGGGTGATTGCTGAGAATTCAGAAGGGGGAAGGCTGGAAACATACAAATATCAATAACCAACCATTGTTGCTTGAATCGAATGTACATGTAACAATATGCATATGAACATCTTATCGTTATCATATTACTTTTTTTTTTGTTTTTTTGTTGTTTTTTTTTGTTTTGGCGTATCTTGGTTTCAGTGATATTTTGTATTGATTTCTTGTCCTAACCTAAATTAAATAAGTCTAGTTACGATGAACAACAAATGAATCGGTGCATTTATTATAAGACCCCCCCCCCCCCCTCTTACTCATTGTGTATATTGCGTTGGTGATCTCAGTAACAGTCAATTTGATTACAAGTCTTTCTGACACAAATTTTATTTTGTTAGGAATATCGTATTGAAGTTTGTAAAACTTTCATTTTTTTTTTTCAATAGAAAATGATTGAACCAATCATATACCTTTACGAACTAGGACATCTTTCTTGCTATTTCTAATGTTAACGGTTTTGAACCATGTTTATTAATATTATTCCCATGACTCATTGAGGTATTGTACTTGGAGAATATTGGGACAGTAATAGAACTTCTCCCAAACTTTAATATGTTGTTTGGGTACATCAGTGAAAAAAAAAAAGAAGAACAGGTTCCTCTTGCATAAAAAGTTGCAATTAAACGCAACTCAAAAACTAAACGCAACTCGATTTTCAACCAATCAGGATTACGTATTTGGGACTTGCGTTTAATTTTCTGAGTTGCGTTTAATTTTCTGAGTTGCGTTTAATCGCAACTTTTTATGCAAGAGGGCCCAGATAAACAGGTGCGGAATCCTTCGGCCTAGACTATGGGACAGTAAAAGATTATGACCATCACCGAATGCCGTCGGCCCACTACAAGTTATATTGATTTTCTACTTGGCCCTTTAAGACGCGGTTAGGGGGGGGGGGTGAGAACGCCGGTTTCACACTGCCCCCATCATTTTTGTCTCGCCTGAGTAGTGGAGCGAGATTATAGGCGTCACTATTTCCGTCGTTGGCGTCGTCGTCGTCAACAATCATGCTGTAATCACAATAGCTTTTTATGGAAGTGAGATAGAATCACAACATTTATACCACAGGTCCATCTCTTAAAGGCGCAGGTCAAGTTCAAAAATGAGTCGAATCTGACCGAGGTCAATGGTCAAAAGGTCAATGAACTTTCAGCAACAAGCACTGTAATCACAATAACTTTCTATGGATTTGAGTTATAATCACAAAATTCATACCACAGGTATAAAACTCAGTTACCGTTCTGCCGGGAATGATCAGTGTATGTTGAAAATTGCAAGATGCAGGCAAGACAACGCTAGGCGTCCCCCTCCCTTTTTTTTTTTCCATTTAGCCCTATTATATGATTTACATAATCATTTTCATCTTTCAATCGATTGCGTTATGTTTTCTTTCAATTTCATTTTCAGGATCACCAGTGTTGCTTCGTGCTATATGGATTTAGTACATTACCCCATGGACGAACAGAACTGCTCGCTGGAAATTGAAAGCTGTAAGTAAAATAATGCTCTGTCCTCATATCCGAATCTGTAAAGCCTTATCGACGTCGATCAATTTGAGACTATTTTATTAATTTCCTCATCATTGTTTAGGAGTTGTATGCAAAATGATGGAGTAAAGAAATATTTTTTGATTTTTTTTTCTTCTTGAAATCGTCTTGTCTCAACTTCAGCTTTGTTCTTTTCCTTTATTTCTCTAAGAGCCCTGTAACGTGAGTTCTTGAGGAAAGAGAATTATATGTTTACGTATAATGTTTTTACCTGCAGGTTTGTGAATACACACCATGGAAACCTAACACATACAACTATCATTATCACATTATCGCAGTGACATGACAGAAAATAGGTTACTAATTTTGGGTTCACCTCTCGTGGTTCATAGAACAAGTGTGAAGGCCTGGATTTGTAAGTGGGGGTTTTGCGTATATAGTAGGAGGGGGTGACTTTGGGTAGAACGAGGGCGCTGCTCAGTGACGACCCTTTATAGAACAGTTACGACAACTCATAAATGGAACGCCATTCCGTTTCCACCATTATGCCACATTTCTATTCAAGTGCGATTAGTGTTCTATAGAGAAAACAAACTGAGAGCCACTTTGTTTGCAAAAGAAAAAAAAAGTACGTCCATGCTGTAACTCTTTTTTCTAAAGAGAAACGACCATCATTTTTTTTTTCTGTCCCCCACGTAGAAGTTTATCATTGAAAGACAAATATGTGTTACAATGCAATGGCAGAAGAATCAATAAATTCAAAATTCAAATTCACATAATATGGGACAATATTGGGGGTGAAAGTCGATCGTTTAAAACCCACTGTCAACGGGATTCGGGTGGTCCCATGGGAACGAGAAAATTCAGTAGTGTTAACACGTAAGTCAATTTGTGGATTGTGGAGTGTGTAACATTCCTTTTAAAGTATGTTGAAAAGAAGGTACACAAAAGTTTTATTTTCCTTATTTTGCTTGATTACGTTATCTTTAAGCTTTGACCAACCACTTCAAAGCTAACAGGTAATGGTACTGGGTGTGAAGCCCTATAGGTCGTCGATGAATACCACACATAGTATTCGAGCTACCAAGCATTCCAGAATCCAATGCACCTACCATGTTGTCAACAGGACTGCTGCTGCCAAAACAAAGCAGAAATTTACTGAATGGGCGCGTCCACACTGCGCCGGTATTACATCTGACTATTTATTTGAACTGAACGAGCTGGGAAACTACTATTTGGGCTTTGTTCTACTGAAGGTTTTGCACTTTGATTTCCATTGCTATTTTTCTTTTGTTTTCATTAAAATCATGTATAATCAATGATTAAAGTCACGATCATTACTCAAATAAAAATACGTGTTCTTTTGAAACAATCTAAATTTACATTAGATTTCATTCCGATCTCGCTATTAGTTTTTTAAAAGAAGACCCCAAACCATCAAAATTGTCCAAATTTATCCATTTAGCATCTAATGAAAAAGAACTGTGCATATTAAATCTGCCTAACTCTTACCATGTCCTATCCAAATCCTTGATTCTTACTGTAAGTCCCTTCTAAATGTCATGGGACTATTAAGTTGCCTTCTTGGAACACAGTGGTTGAAGCGCTACGATTTCATTGGAAAATTGGTCTCTTGATGGCACATTCGTATCAATGTCAGACATAAAAGATATTGTTGCGGTCTGGTCATGCGGTTACATTGTGAAAACCTCCCCCCCCCCCCCCAAAAAAAAAAAAAAAAAAAAAAAAACACCACTTTCTCACAGCAATCGGGAGAGGTTGATCATGTCTACATAAGAGTTGATGTATACTGTGAGGTTTTGAAATCATCAAAATGATAAAAACAAAAACAAAAAAAAAACCTTTCTCGCTGAAAAGCACAGGCACTACACACATAAATGGGTACATGGGACTGCACACCCATGTGGCATGAATGTTCAGCCCGAACACTTAAGCCATTTCTCATCATATTTCGAAAATGATGGCATTTGGAGAGCAATCTTTTTCAGGGACATTTCTATACTAGGATGTTCTTCCAAACTGACAATAAAAGGAGTGAGAAAGCTCACAGATTATTTTTCACTTTTCCCAGAACTCAACTTCTCTTCAAAAGGGATGTGACTTTCTTTCACGATTCACACTGACACCTTGATGGTAGTAATACTTTTTTCCTTATGAAGATATAGCTCAGCCGTTTATAACACCTTAGTTGTTATCCGCGTTTACCATATGGTAATGAGCTACAAATGAGGCATCTAATTACTCTCCAAAGACAGTCTCAATGAATAAATAAGCCTGTAACGAAATATTTGTAGTCGTTACAGGGGGAGTAATATTTACACCATTTTCATTCTCATGAGGGCTTCTGAGTGATCGGTTGTTTGCCTATCTGAGATGCGCTTGTAGTCGACTTGTCATCCTCGTGTAAAATGATGGCGTGTAACAACTTACCCCGGACAACTACGGTACGACGACATACAGTGCCTAGGACAATTATCTAAAGAACAATTATTAACTAGGAGGTAATCATTCAAAGAGTAGTAGCCCCGGGGTGTTGTTTTGCGAGATACACAAAGGTACTTGTCTGATGGAGAAGTTGTCCAGGGTGTCTAAATTATATATCATTGTCAAGCGTTTAATGATCTTGTTCAATATCCACAGGCAATTACCATCCTGGAGCAACTTCCCTCAGGATAATTACCCCATTATTTTAATGGTAATATATTTTTTTTCTAGTGGGGGTGATTCCGGGTATAGTAGTCCAGGCCGTTGTCATACAATTGGCATAGAATACGTGTTTAGGTGCATTTATATCTAAACATAAATTAAAATTCTGCCATCCATTTCACCATGATTAGATATACTGTAGATATAAATGATATCTACGTTAGATATCAACATGTTGAGAAGGTAACTTTGCTCAGTCGGTGTGGATCGTCTGCATGTCGAGCCAAAAATCCCGAGGAGACTACTGAAGCCTGCATCACGTGTTGACGTGCACATCCCCTGTGCCATATATAGACACAGGAGAGGTTATAGTAGAAAACACCCCGCCCTTCGGATGTGACGTTAAATTGAGGCCCGTGTATATAGGAGAGTCATCCTCTATTCTTGTTGTGAACACACTGCAATATTGAGAAAGAGTACGGGAAATCCCCGAAGCAGTGATAAACCTGCACAGTCAAATCGGTTATACCGGGAGGAGAGACTCGAGGGTAATAAAGATTAATTTCGTTTTCCCCTCCTAAGTACCTTGTACTTTACAATAAAGTTAATTTGTTTTGCAAAACGTATTTTTTACTTCAATTTGTCTACGTGAGCAATGCAATGGTTGAATACTGATGTACATTTAATTGCCAATCACAGCGTCAAGCGCGATACGAAATCAAGAATAAAACTTTGATGTTATTGAAGGGATTTTAACGAGTATCAGAGTAAGGCTCGGAGTCACGGACACCGTCTATGATGAGCGCTCCCTACCGGCATTGTTTCTTTCTTCCTTTCTTTAACTTTTGTTAAGGGGTCAAATTCACTTTCAGCACCATGCCTCCAACAACTCTGTAAATTTGACCGAGCGCTTGGCGAGCGAGCAACCAAAATATCATTAGTATTACGCGCCGTCCAAATGAAAACATGAGAAGTTTACAGAGTGACAAAGCAGCAATGGCGGGCGAGGACACACTCTGTCGTAGCAATAAAGTCTGGTTTAAGCTTCGATTGGGCTCGGTGTTTTGCGAACGTGAACACGGGACTAATCAAGCTTTCTTCCATCACAAGTCTGTCGCCAAAATAGAGTATGATCCGTGTTAGCTTGGTAAACATGAAGCGGGACAGGTATCATACATCGTGGGTATTGCATATAGCTAGGCTTGCTAGTTTTTGGATCCAAGATTGCCGTTCATGTTTGCTCACAATTTCGCGTCTCTTGCTCCTCTCTTTCTTTATTTCTGTCTCTCTCTCTCTCTCTGTCTCTCCCCCCCCCCCCCTCTGTCTCTCTCTCTCTCTCTCTCTCTCTCTTTCTTCCCCTTTCGGTACGAACGCATAACTTTTACCTGAATCAATATACTTCTAAATGGATAACGCATTTCAAATTACATGAAAATATTCAACATGAAAATAAGCATGTTATGCATTAAAGGGCAATCCAACCTTGGTAATAAGATGATTTGTGTGAAAGCAGAAAAATAAGAAAAACAGGATGGTGAAAGTTTGAAAGAAATCGGACAAGGACTAAGAAAGTTATGGATGTTTGAAAACTGAGATCACTACATCTATGCGAATCTCAAATTGGCAATTTAGTGAGTCGATTGTGACATTTTTGTGGACAACTCTCCCATTTGTTGTATACAAAAATATCATTAAATTACGATTTTCTCCGAGGCGCTTTTACCCTCGGGGCAGTACTCAAAATATATTGGAGATAGCATCTTGTTATAGGTCCTCATGAAAGAAAAAGATCCTACTGAGTAATACATTTTTTTAAAAATGACATTTTAGTCATTTTGTGTGTTGGAGCGAATGGGGGAGTTGTCCACAGCTACATCACAGTGACATTACCTATTCGGCCAATTTGATATTCCCATATGTATAGTGATTACAACTTTCAAAAATTCATAACTTTCTTATTGCTTGTCCGATTTCATTCAAACTTTCACCAGTCTGCTTCTCTGATTTTTCCTCTTTCTTTCAAAGCAACTTGCTATTAAGGTCGGATTTCCCTTTAAGCATAGTCTCTATATACAGATTATTGTTCTTAAAAGTACGCAATGTTAAACGATCGCTTTGAACACGTTGGTACATTGCAATTAAAATTGATAGGTGTGTTTGTATAAACTGCGGTTGGCATTAATTACGTATGCAACTTATTTAATTCGTTAGGCACAATTGCTATCTTAAATCTTATTCTCTTTCTCGTATTCGCCTTTCTTACTTTTCAGATGGCTACACGACAGCAGATGTAAACTTTGTATGGCAGTATGGAGACGATTCACTAGAGGGCGTAAACAATATCGAAATGGCCCAGTTCACTTTAAGCGATTATAAACTCATTGTCAAAATGCAGAATTTTTCAACAGGTAAGTCACATGGACACCATGCATACATTCCTTTTCTAAAAAGTCAGGACCAAAATCGGTTTTTCACTATGACCAAAAAATAGCGAGATATTTGCTATTGGTGGATCACTACCGACCCGAAATGGGGGCGCTGGCTTATGCGCCAAGTACAACTACCTGTTGTGGAAATAGAGAAAATGGCACGTCGTTAAAACAAGCTGCATTTTTAGCATATTTTATCGCAAAATCGTTCCACTAAATCTTACATTGCAAATTATTTCATTCATTCATGCAGTCTCATCTATACAATATGATGTTATTCTAGCGATAATGTTCCTGAAATAATCATTTTAAACAATTGTAATTGCCGGCAACTTTGCGCGAATAAGCACCCTGTCGGCATTACTCGGGTAATGGCGACTTATGACCATTTTTGACGATAAGGGAAAGCTGATATTGGTCCCGAGTGATAAATCTGATTTCGTACTTTTTGTGTAAATAATCCATTTTTTATATTTATGTTCTAAAGCAAGTGAAGTTTGATTTTTCAAATATTGTTGGAAATCATCCATACTTGCCAAGGTTTTTTTCCCATTTACATTCCTATTTGAAAGACACCGAAGTGCTATTTTAGACAGTAGTTATATAGTTCTTTCTTTATTCCTTCTTCTTCTTCTTCTTCTTCTTCTTCTTCTTCTTCTTCTTCTTCTTCTTCTTCTTCTTCTTCTTCTTCTTCTTCTTCTTCTTCTTCTTCTTCTTCTTCTTCTTCTTCTTCTTCTTCTTCTTCTTCTTCTTCTTCTTCTTCTTCTTCTTCTTCTTCTTCTCCTCCTCCTCCTCCCCTTCCTTCTCCCCCTCCTCCTCCTCCTTCTTCTTTTTCTTCTTTTCTTGTCTTCTTGTCTCCGTTTAGTGGGGTATCGTCTTTGTCATGAAAAAGTTTTAGAGCGTTAACGAGTTCAATCATAAAATGAGTTAACGGGCAATAAAAAGCTTTTAAGTAAACGGTTAAAAAACCTGACCACCCAATATCTCGGCTAAAAGAAGATTTCACTCTTTTGATTTCCTTTGTGTGTGTAATTCTTGGTGTGCATATTCAACAGAAAGAGAATGTTTGTTTTTCAACATGTGTGGGGAGTTATCATCTGTAAAGGGCTCTTTCGATACACAATTTTTTTTTATATAAGATTATGATTGAGTTAAACATACTATTTCCTTGCGTAACAGATTTTTGGAGGAATGCATATTTGATGTGATATTGCAAGTTTAGGAGTAAGAACCCGGATGAGTAAGCGAAGTAGATGGAAACGTTGTACACCCTCAGTCGGGACACTGAGCGCCAACTAACCCCTAAGCCTCTGCTACAGCTTCAAGTCCTAATCGATAAGACTTGTGAACGATTATTTACCTGCCATGTCATACTTCAATTCCGTTAAGTGGTGGGCCGGGACAGCACCGATTGAACCTGTTCGGGTTCGTCACTTTTCCCCCTCTCCCCTTCAATCACGTCATTGTGACGTCATTCCGTGTGACACAGGGGATGTCAAGGGAATTATGGGTCATCATGACAAGAACTAAGACTTAAAAAAAAAAAAGATTTAAAAGAAGATGGGGGGAAATATTGAGACTCTAGAGATTTTTTGCAGGGTAGGAAGATAAGCCTTTCGGTATTGAGATAAAACGATCCATCGTTAACAAAATAACCATCGAATCATGACATTGATATAAAGTGCATTATGAGGGGATGGATTTATCAACAAGAGATGAATTTTGAGAGATGAATACAAAGTAGGGCAGCAAATCAAAGTGACATTTAACAAGAGCTGCCTACGGGCGTTAACCCTTTCAGGACAGGAATTATTTAAGGGCTAAACTGATCACATTTTGTTCTTCAAATTGGCAACAATAATATTTTTCTTTTAGTACTACAAGATTGTAATAAGGGGTAATGTCTTTGAAAACAATATACATGGTTAAAAGAATTGGCGAAAAGTTGAAAAAGTTGCCAATTTTGATAAAAAACAATGATTTTCAACCTCTCAATGTGTTGCCAATTTAAGGATTTTAAATCTTATTCTCCTTTTTAAAATTCCTGGGATCAAACGCAATATTGTCATGTAACAAAAATGGACACAGTGTGTGCAGAAATTTTTGCTCTTTCTACTCATGTACCTGGTATATTTTTTAGAGCTCTGAATCAAAAGTTGTTGAGCCAAACCACAAAATGTGGTGAATTGTCTTGAAAGGGTTAAAGACCAAGTTCAAGTTTCGGGCTAGAGTCGTAACAATGATATGCATTTATTCGTATTTTGTATGTAGACAAATTCCTTAAAAAAATTATTTTCTTTTAACCTTCTGCACGAAAAATAGAATTATAATAATGATAATAATAATGATATAAAGCATAATAGCACATCAAATGTTGTCACATCTATACACTTTACAAATTATGAAAAACTGACTATATACGTAATGTGCATGATAAAAAAGATCACTGAATACATCATCAAGTCAATTTACATCACGACAAGAGACCTATAAGATTATCAAAAGACATTCCCCTTCTGTGGTGTTTGGTGTAAATGGGCCATTGTTGTTGTTGTTTAATGTTGTCGGCGTTCATTCATATGATAAGAATATTTACGCCTTTTACTTTTATTATATCATTATTTTTATCAATTTAATGCATCTGTGGTTTATATGCTCTTTATAAATCATGTACATAAATTTCTATTTTTTCCTCTTAATTACCGGTATGGTCTATTTATTTTGGTAATAAGAAGGAGCATTTAATGCCTACATGTTACTTTATTCTTAACCTGCTGACTACTGAATTCTCATATTGCCATAGTCTTAATACAGGAAGCACCCGGTTCCTGTAGGCAGTGAGTTAATCCTCTCCTTGCTGTAGTGTAAGGATTTCACCCAATAAGTAGAAAAGTAGTCAAAATGTATTTTTCCATCTTCCCCCCCCCCCCATTTTTTTTTCGGGGGGGGGGGGGGGGGTATTGCGTTTATGTCCACTGCCGAAAGTATTACTATATTGTGCACACTGGAGATGCTTTACATGTAGTAATTTATAGCAAAAGCTTTGATGGAATATGCTAATTTAAAGCTAAATTCAAGTTATCAATACCATCGAGGGTGATAAGATCATTAGTAAGAGATTAAGAGATTAAATTGTTCAGCTACAGAGGTGTTTGTTGTTGTTGTTGTTGTTCTTGTTCTTGTTGTTTGGGGTCTCGTTTTTTAAAAGTCATTTGAGGTGCTATCATAAGAATAATACAAATATGCATGTAATAAAAATGAAATGAAATAAAGCACTGTAAAGTATGCACAGGAAACGGTTAAGTATACATAAAATGCCATACAATTTTCATGATTCATTATATTAGTCAAAGAAATACAGATCACTTTAATAGACAGCTCACTGATTTATATTTATACATTTTAAATCTATAAATTTTATGTTAAAGGGGTACAGTCGTCGCCTCACGTGACCAATACAGGGATGCACAATGAGGCCGACAGAAGCCCGCATTCCAGAAGAAGTGAGTTCATTTATTAGTTTAATCTTAAACTTTATAGGCCTCTGTCTTTAAGATACACAAATCAGTTACTTATGTTTTTTTGTTGTTGACATTTTGAGAGAAAAATACCTGAAATTTACTTATGTAAAAGGGTGCTAAACTGAAGAAAAAAAAATAAAAAGCCCATTATATATATATATATATATATATACGTTAAGAAGTTTTCAACTGAACTGCCATTTTGGGAGAAATCATATGACGACTGTATGCCTTTAATGATGGAGTTGTGTTCTGATGAAGGTGAAAAAGATCTGTGGGCTTTCTTATTTTTGTTATTCTTATGTGAACAAATATCATGGTTGCAATTTCACAGGAAACGAATATCTCTTGAAATACCCTCCTATACTAAACACCATACAAAATGACTAGAAATAGTTTTAAACTATGGGTCAAAATGTGTGTGATCCACAGGTCCCATTTGCTCATACCCGTGTGCAGTGTTTTTGCTTTTTGTTCTCTTGTATTTTACAGCATGCTTGAGTCAGTTTTATTTTGTTTTTTGTTTTGTTTTGTTTTGTTTTTTTGTTTTTGTTTTTTTTTTGGGGGGGGGCCATCTTATGATTCCAGATCCTCATATTGAGCCATTCCAAATTACTTTTAGACAGTTTCTGTCACAGTGCAATTGTATGACTTCTACTCAGCATTACTTTTACACTCTGCATCTTTATGGCAACCCTTTAAAGAGAAAGTTGAGTTCTGGGAAAAGTGAAGACTAATTTCTGGGCTTTTTCAATCCTTTTACATCAGCTTGGAAGAACATCATAGTAGAAATATCCCCTAAAAAGGATTGCTCATCAAATTCATCACATTCGAAATATGACGAGAAATATCTGGAATGTTCGGGCCGAACATTCATGCCACATGTGTGTGTATGTGTGTGTGTGTGTGTGTGCGTGTGCGTGTGTGTGTGTGTGTAATTCCATACATACATTTCTGTGAGCAGTGCATGTGACTCTCAGCAGGATTGAGTCAATTCTTATCATTTTGATGATTCAAAAACTTTAACAGCATACACCAATTCTTATGTACTATATAATTAACCTTTCCCAATTGCTTCCAGACAGTTTCTTTCACTATTTAATCGCATGATCAGAACTCTCCACTTTAAACCACGACTTTAAGGGAGAGAAAAATAGTATTAAAATATTTGAGAATCTATAGATATAAACGGATGACAGCAGGACATCGTAGAAGAAAGGTCACAAAAGGCAAGCAAATGCTATCGACCTAGTAGAGCCCTTTGCCTTAAGACTGGTAAGCCTAAGCCCAATACTAGCCCCTTGACCAGCTCTTAGCCAAATGAGAGGGCGTCATTCAAGAAGCTAGCCCCCAAGGTGTGTTTCCTAATCTGGGTGACCAAGAAATTTGGTTGACAGAAGTTGTATCCTTGGTTTTCATACATAGGTTGGAACGTCTTCGGAAGTTGATATGGGTTAAGTTTAAAAGTAGTGAAATGAGGCTTAGTGAGGTATATGCACTTTTAATAGAACGAAAGCACTATCGAAATATTTCACTAGAGCTAGTTGATTTAAAAGAGATGAAAAAGACGAAGTATTTATAATAGCAATTACAGAAATCGAAGGGGGATAAAAGAAAAAAAAATTATGAAAAAGAAAATAAGAAAGGAAAGCACATTATTCAGATGATAAGGACAAATAAGCAGGAAAAAAGAAGTGGAGGCTGAAGTATCTTTTTACGCTAGAGGTTGTCTGTGAATGTGGGAATGTTATCCTTGCTTTAATTTTCACAAATCCTTTAAAAGAAATTATCACTTAGGGTGATTGAAAATGCTGTCGTTACAGGATATGAACTAGATCATCTTGAAAGACAAATCTCCTATAGGAGCAATTCGTTTTGTATAAATCTAATCCTAGCCACCCGGGCAAAATTCCTCCCCCGCCCCAATTTTAGCATTTGCGCGCTACTACTTGTAAAAAAAAAACATATTAATTGGCATGAACTATGGGTAGTACACGACATAAATTGATTGCTTTAAACACGATTATAATCATGACAATAATGTTAATACTTATCCCGACGACTTATACGTGTCAGTTACGAACGCATGCATGAACACAGGGACAACATTTCAGCACTGCAACAAAATTGATTTTGAACTAACCAAGTACTTCAGTGCGTCGAGTCTATGTCAGCCTTTGTAATACATTTTAAGTCCCTTTAGCTAAAATCCCTCCTAATTTTCTAAATGGATGATGCAATTCTGAAGTAGGGTAAGAATTGCCTCAATCCACTTTCGTTTAAGTGATTCTATCATATCCTTTGATCTTCTTTAAGTAATTCATATCAGACCACATTGCTTAAAATATGCATTATTCTTCTGGCAGTACTTTCTGAATTCTGTTCACGGCATTCTCGATATGATTATCTCCTCAAAAACACATTATTGCCAGAGTACATACATGAGGATAATACTATCAGTAATATGAAATCATATCTCTCAGTAACTTTAAGACTTCATTCAAAACCGGATTATTTGGACCATCTTTTCGTAAATGTTATCTTCATCCTTTTTCTCATAATTATCTTTATATTTTCTTTCTTTCACTGCGCCATGAGCATATTCCCATGATAGATAACGGCGCATTACACATAATATGTCACATGTAACATGTGTAAAGTTAGTAGTAGTAGTAGTAGTAGTAGTAGTAGTAGTAGTAGTAGTAGTAGTAGTAGTAGTAGTAGTAGTAGTAGTAGTAGTAATAGTAGTGCTCCATGAAGTGTGCACACAAGCTTTTCTGTTGATCAGGTCTGCATAGTACATGGGACATCATTCTACTAGGTGTTAAGAAAAACAGTGGACCCTTTTGATCGTAAATACCTCAAACATTATACATCGTATCAGACTAGGTTTTCACATTGTAAAGTTGAAGGATGTAAAATTTATTGTGAGCAAGTTTCGTGACATTTCTCGGAATACTGTTCGTAAAATATTGTTCTGAATATGTAATTAGACTTTTCACATTTTGAAAAATCAAGGCCACAAAATCTGTGTATATCCGTAATTTATTCAGCAAACAAAAATTGCCATTGTGCATTGCAGCTGAAATTGCAGCACACATTTTTAACCCAGAGTCATGACTCATTAATGACACTGAACAGCAAAAGGTTGGCAGAAACAACAGCTGCAACACACAATGACAATTGTTGTTTTCTGAATTAATTACTGATCCATACAGATTTTGTGGCCTTGATTTTTCATAAGTGAATACTCTAATTAAATATTCAGAGCAATATTTCAAGAAAACTATTTAGAGAAATGTAATAAAACTTACTCCCAATAAATTTTACATCCCTCAACATCACAATGTAAAAACCTCAGTCTGATATGAGTTATAATGTTTTAGTTATTAACGATCAAAAGTGTCCACTGTTTTTGTGTGTGTGTGTGTGTGTTTTTTTTCTTCTCTTTTTTTTGCACCTCGTACAAAAAAAGAGAATTGCACCAAAAAATAGGCTACAATAAGGATAAGATTAGTAAACAAAGTCTTCAGTCCGCATCAATCGAACCATAGAGACTCATGTGCTTTGGTTGAAAGAGTTGAAAGCGGGATGCATGCTTGTAACGTGGAATTGCCATATACGGTATATCTATTAGTCTAACGACAAGAAATACAATATGTTAATACTTATATGATTTGTATTTTAAGTTATTATATTCCTTGCTCTCAAATATCCAAGACAGCTCTATTTCCAAAATAATTGATTCAGTCACGCTAGGAGCCTCATCATGAGCGTTCTACCTATATCCAAGAGTAATGTCATTGTGAAAATTCATACAATGTTCAGTTACAACCTCTTCTCAAGAATGGGAGCCTTAAAGTAGATATTCATTGATTTTTAAAACTGACTTAAGTTTCATTATTGCGTAGGTGAAGCTTAGACCGGACAAGTTTGTCAAAATTCGACGCTTGCAAACATTCGAAGTAATGATTATTATCAATTACAAATTGCTAAAATACAGCCCCGACATAGCACCTGAACAGCTCTCCGAAAGCCGCTGAAATGTGTGACGTCAAAGGCAGGACGTTAATTGCACAAGCAGACGATGTCCCATAACATCTCACATATTTTCAGTGCCTGTTTTGTCATCTTCTCTTCAGTTATTTCACTTCACTAGCATTAGTCTATTATGTTTAATCCATATATTGCCTCACTCTAAACCCCGTGCATGGGTTTATTTGGATGGAAAATGAAGCGTTACAAGAATAAAGGAATCAGTTGCTTGTAAACAAAATAGACGCCATTGCATTTACAGCTGCATACACCGCTGGACGTTCGGCGTTGAATGAGGGATAAATACCGTCCTTGCAATCATTCAGCGGGCTTTTCAATTTGAAAGTGTGGTTTCTTTGATTGTTCATTAACCCTCATCCTATATATTTACAAACAAAAGATTTCAGTAATCAGAATCTGTTTCATTCCCATTTTAGAATGGTGTGAAATATGGGCACGTTTGAATACACTAAATTCTTTATAATTTGAGAAATAACTGCACTGCACTTATGTTCATTCTTTATGGGACGTCGTCTGCTTGGACAGGATTGTTCCCTTTATTGACGTCATTGAAACATTGTTATTTTTTTGGCGAAGCGCTTGTATATCGCAGATGCTGGGAGGTAGTTTTATTTGTATTATTGTTTAATTACCTGATATGTAGTTGACTTTAAACTGATACGATTGCTATCTGTTAGCTTGCCAGTTTCTAGTGATACATTATTTATCATATTTGTGATTTTCTTTGAATGTGTACTTTAAATATATTGTTTAGGTTGTACTCAAAACCAGCGTAGCTTTAAATGCCACTCGTATTGGGTGAAGTAAGCTAAATAATTCCAGCGTGTGTTGACACACTGTAGGTGTCAGCAAAGTTGGAAATAGATTTCTGAAGGAACAGTTGTGTAAACTATGGCTCAAGGAATCCTGCTCCCGCCGAATGATGCTCGTGCGTCTCAACTACATCTTCTAATAGCATCGTACCAGGTGGAGCCGAATGTTGTTAACATGGAATGCGAGATGTGATGGTGGATGCATTCCGCTCCCATGTTCTTGCTCCCTCTTGGGTGTTAGCGGCACAATCGAATGATACTTGAAAATTGTAACTGGCGTCCGGCGCTTAGCAGAAATGTTAAAGCTGTAACATTGAGTGTGACTGACTTGTAGAGTCATCACCTACATTACCATGGACAGTACAGGCATCAAGCTGATTCGATGGAATTTAGCCAAACAGGCTTGAGAGTACCAATGAACATCATGCTACGTGGTCATTTCAATAGCGACAATAGTATAATTCTAAGTAGAAATGGTCGTAATATAGAGAGTAGTACTAATATAGTAGTAGTAGCAGCAGTAGTAGTAGATGTAGTAGTGGTAGTGGTAGTAGTAGTAGTAGTAGTAGTAGTAGTAGTAGTAGTAGTAGTAGTAGTAGTAGTAGTAGTGGTAGTAGTGGTAGTAGTGGTAGTAGTAGTAGTAGTAGTAGTAGTAGTAGTAGTAGTAGTAGTAGTAGTAGTAGTAGTAGTAGTATAATAGTAGCAGCAGCAGCAGCAGCAGCAGTAGTAGTAGTAGTAGCAGCAGCAGCAGCAGCAGCAGCAGCAGCAGTAGTAGTAGTAGTAGTAGTAGTAGTAGTAGTAGTAGTAGTAGTAGTAGTAGTAGTAGTAGTAGTAGGAAGAAGAGTAGTGCGGCAATAGTAATAGTAGTCCATATAATTAATCGCCCCTTGCCTGAAATCTGATGGTAATATTCTGGTGCTCCGACATAGACTTCTTCGACAATTATTGTCCTGGACACAATTACGTCAAAGATATAGGGTTAGGGTTGGGGTTACAATCGAGTTTCATGTGAGGTTTAGGATTAGGGGTAGGTATGGAGTTTGGTCGAAGGTCGAAGTTAAGAATTCGGTTAGAGTACGAAATAGACCTGTTCACAAATATATTCAAATTTTATGCATACTTTTAAAACAAAGGTTTTTCTTGACAACCTGAAAGCTTGTCGGAGGCTTGTCAGACATAGCAATAAGTAATGTATGCAAACTGGATTCCAAGTATTGTAGTTAATTCATTATTAACAGGTTAATGGAATACCTCGTTACTATGGATCCCCAGGAAAGAAACATCCATAAATTTGAATAACTTTGTGAACAGGTCTATTGACTGCGGTGCAATTGTCGCCGGAGCGTGTGTATTACAACGGGTAATTCTACAACAACTTTTAGTTATCCTCATTTACCTTTTTTAACCACCTCTCCATTTTAAAAGACACCAAACTTTCCAACATCTTCCCTCTATCACCACCTCCCCATCAGCCCTTGGGACCATCACCCATCTTGCGGTGGGGGTGTTTGTGGGATGTCAGACACTTCGAACCCGACTGTCAAGACGGCATGCCGGCTGGCAGTCGCCGACTCGGGCTCTCCTCGAGAAAAAGACAAATACTCCCCTTCTCCTCTTGGGACGCTTGCTCCGTGACAATTTCTCTATTCTCCTCAACATTCCTGCACACAGGCAGACAACAAGAAAAACTCCTCAATCAATAATCGCGGGAGGGAGAGAGATGGGAGGGCGGCATCTTTCTTTTCATATTCTTTTCGCACCTTTATTGTGTGCAAACGCTCTTTACACATCTTTCCCGAGTCTCTTCTCTCGAGAAAGTTTCCATTTTCAGCCATCACGTACTTGTGGAAAGAGGAAGAATTGCCGCGATGACGAGATGAGGCCTGGTGCAGGGCTTCCAGATTTCTGATATTATATGTACATGTATTTTCACCAGGGTCTTGAAAGCATCTCATTCTTTCACAATATCCTCGTGGGGATGGCTAGGTCCCAGCAAATCCTTATTTAGAATTCATTGAATTTGCTACTCTGAACGTTAGAAGGGAATTACCACGAAACACGATTTTTTTTTTCATAGAAGGATTATATAAAGTCATCTGTTGATTGTGCAACGTTTAAAATGTTAAGGAAACAAAACATATACAAATAATGTTCTAACAATAACAAGTTTTAATTTTGTTCTATAGCTTCCCGACACAAGCTCCACATTTCATGTTCTTACCAGTGTTTACTATATTGATTTACGTTACTAACACATTGTACCGTATTTTGTGGGAAAGAAACACATGTGAATTTCAGTCATATTCCATCTCATTTGTCATATTACCCCCCCCCCCTTCTTAATAAATTGTACAATGAAGTGTTTTGTGTCACACGAGAAAACTTATACATCTGTACCAAGCAGTTTTTGTGTGTGTGTGTGTGTGTGTGTTTTTTTTTTTTTTTTTTTTTTGGGGGGGGGTTGTTTTTTGTGTGATGGAAGAGGAAGGCTGCTGAATGGTAACAAAGTAGCGCAAAAAGATGTTATATATGCATATACCGAATGTTCATCGAAACACCTGTAGAATGGTCTACCAAAGTGCTTGGGAAATACAGTTTTTAAGGTAACCTGTTCTCTGACTACTTTTATTTGACAGAACATTTACTCATCGTATGCTTTCAATGTAAAATTTTTTTATTTTTTTTCACGGGAAATTTCCTGGCAGTCAGGATGCCGAGAATGCCCGTTTTTCCACAGTACATGTAAAATAACAGGTGCCCGTTTTGGGGTTTTTGGGGGGGTTTTTTTGGTGAAATAGTAGAGACTTTAATTCAACAGGAAAATCTATGTAAATTAAAACGAAATCATAGAAACGATTGTAATTTAACAGGGTAACTTGTTAAAATATGAGAAATGGCTTTTTAACAGTGTTTTATGTCGGGCGACTGTAAATATATGCTGATTTCCGGTAAACCAACAAACTTGCTGTTGTTTTACAGAAAAAAGGACTGTAAAATTGAAATAACGGCAATAACTTGTAATTTCAAAGGCCAAAAAAAACCTATAGTTTTAAAGTTATTTTTTTAACAGTGTACCTGATGGCATTTCATTTTGCGTTTCTTCTAGGCGAATATCCTCGACTGGCGTTGACGTTTAGGATCAAGCGAAATGTGGGGTTCTTCTTCCTCCAAACATACCTTCCATCCATCTTACTTGTGATGCTGTCTTGGGTGTCCTTCTGGATCAACCACGAGGCTACATCAGCCAGGGTTTCACTGGGTAAGAAAGAACCAATCAGTAGGGTAACAAGGAAATCAGGGGAGCGTTTCATCAAGTGTTTTGTCAGTGCTCTTTACCGACAACTGTTATAAGCTACTGAAATCTTTGCATCTGATTGGCTGAGAGCAAATTTGTCCGTATAAATCATTGACAATATGCTTGATGAAACGCCCCCCAGGAGTTCCTGTAATTCATTTTCCTTACCACAGTGTGAAGAAGACACGGTATACCACGGTTTCAAAAATTAATGTGGAAATGTAGAGTATAGAAATAGCAAGGAAATAGTGTTTAAATTATGGAAATAGTGTAAAAAATGGTATTCCACAGTGTGAGAACCTTGTATGAATACCATTAATGTTAATGCAGTATGAACATAGTTTGATCACATCGTTGATACTATGAAATTATTCTAAAACAACCCTGTGGTCACACCGTGGTATATGATATACTATGTGATTCTCTCTATGTCACAGTGTGTCATATACTGTTTCAGGCTTTGTATACATAATTGACGGAATTTTTTTTTCCAAATCTACTTTTTATTTACACTGTGGAGAGTACAGTGGAAAAAAATAAATGTTCATTCTTATTATGAAAGTTTATCAGATCAGCTTTGGTTCACGCCGTATGTGATTTTCTTTTTCACACATTGTGGAAACAGTGTGAGCACATGCAGTTTGTTTATCAATATCACTCAAAACTTTGAAGATATTACATTTATTTACATAAAGAAATACACAAATGTCAATTTAAGCAAATGATTTGAAACACTTTTAAAAAGTTTTCCAAGATAGATTCAGTAACTTTCATCTTAAAGATAGAGTTGAGTTCTGGTCATGTGGTTATATTGTGAAAGAAACTGTATCAAAGAATTGGGAAAGGTTGATCATGTCTACATAAGAATCGGTGTATATTGCGAGGTTTTGGAATCATCAAGATGATAAGAAATTGACCCAATCTCGCTGAAAAGCACACGCACTGCACACAGAAATGGGTATGTGGGACTGCATACACATATGGCATGAATGTTCGGCCCGCATGATTCAGCTATTTCTCGTCATATGTCGAATATGAGGGCATTTGAGGAGCAATTCCTTTCAGAGGGCATTTCTACGATTTTCTTCCTAACTGGCATAAAAGGAATGTTAAACCTTTCACCTTTCCCAGAACTTAACCTTCTCTTTAAACTGCAAATGTCAAAAGCATCTAAATAACGATTTAAATACTAGTATATAGATTCTTATCATTCTCTATATAAGATCAAGGATGTAGTCATGTGTCATGGGTTCAGAAATTATCGCCACAAAAGGTATCAGGGATAATGATGACCTAAAAATCAGAATGGGATTCCGAGACAAACGCAGCTTTTGAAGAGGCAGTCTATCCACTCGAAATGTCGGGCCATCTCATGTGATGTCATTCTAGATCCTGCGCGTTGTCCCATGTTTCACCAGAAAGAAACCCAACCCGTCCTCCAGGAAAGATCACAGTATCACACCCATAGCGTAATCACAGACAAGATTTTGATCACTTTAATAGTTTTGGCAATGTGAACACAGTTTAGCAACACTGTTTCCACACTTTCATACACATATCCACATCTCAAAACCACACATTGTCCTGTGTCTCTGCCTATCCTCCGGAAAAGATCACAGTATCATTACACAGTTTGACCACAGAGAAGAATTTGATAATTTTATTAGTTTTGGCAAAGTTTACTGACACTGTGTTCTCACTGATTCCACACTGTGTCGACACAGTAATGACAGTGTTTTCAAAGTTTCCACATTGTGTCAACACTGTCATAACAGTGTTGTCAAAGTTTTCACATTGTGTTAACACTGTAATTTCACTGTTTACAAACTGTTTTGACACTACGTTTCACTGTTTCCACACTTTTGTTGACTCTGTTTTCTCACTGTTTCCACAGTGTGCTGAAACTGTGTTGACACTTTGATTGCAGTGTTTCCTCACCATGTTGACATTGTCCTCACAACATTTCTATTGATTTGATACTGTTTATTCTGTTCCTACACAGTGATACACTGCAGCCACACCAATAAATAGCGTTGTGTCCATTTTGAAGGTATTAGATATACAAGTTTGAACTGTTTCGTAGTTTTTGAGGTGTAATCTGATTTGTTGTCACATTTTTACACAATAATAATCGCCATATAAGCTTCACGTTATGATCATTGAGAATGCTTTAAGCAGTTTTAAAGCTTAACACTGTGAGCTACTGTGCTGAAATTGTGGAAACTGCGTTGATTCATTTACCACACTGTGGGACACTTTTTCAAGACACATGCCACAGAACTAATGGTATGTGAATTTTGATTATCATCGTGAGACGATCTGTTTTATATTTTAGCCGAAAAATGTAGGTTAGAGGTCTAAGGTCAGAGAGGTCAGTTTTGAAATTGCAGGTTTTTGCCTTGTCCTATAGTGATATGAAAGAGAGTATTAACCAGTTGCAGAAATATAGATGTGGTGAAGTATAAAATTATTATGCTCAAAACCCTTACGAAAATAAACGAACTAGATCTGTATACAGGAATATGCTAAGATAATACCGTTCTGTACTCATATTAGTTTAAGCCGTATATATACGTAATAATGCTGATATCTTATGCATCATTAAACCCATCATATATTACAAGTCATTTTAAGTCTTGAGTCTTAAAAAAAATACTTATGGCAATTTCCAGTCACGCCATTTAGGCCGGCAAATGTGGACCATTATCACCGATCACCTTGATCAGTATCGATTGTCTCCTGATGATCGTAACATCTTGACAGTTAAGCGCGGGGGAAAGGTGACAACAAAATTATGCTCTTCACGTCTGCACCTTGCTGCTAATCCAGTGTGCAAACAAGGCCGCATACTTTTCACATGATACGTGACACCAATGTCTAAAAACCATGAAATATGAATTTCTTTGCTTACTCCTTACCCCCTTGCAATTCGTGTTCAACCATGTAATGATCTCACAACCTTGCTGGTCGGTGAAGTGCACCTCAAGGTCAGAGCGGTCCAAGGTCAAAAGCAATCCCGGCGCCACTTCGAGAGATAATGTAACTTTAGGTGTACTAGATTTGTGTGTATATCACTGTAGTTTTCTCTTTAAATTGAAGAAATTCAAAGTAAAAAAAAAAAAAAAATGGGTATCACAATCTTATGTTGCAGAAATAATTATTCTGGTGAAGGTAGTATTAGTAGAAAAACAGCCAAATAATTACATTCTAATGTAGCTATAAAAAAAACAAAAAAACATTTAGATAATATAGCAACAAAAAATATGTGATATTTAATATGTGAATTACTTATGGTTAATAGTAGTTCCATTTACATGTTTCGATCGGTACGAAACTTTCTTACAATAACCAAAGCACTATGTTTTCAAATTCCGACTATACGTTTAATATGTCATAGCCTTGTGAATATATATATATATATATATAAATTATCTTATTTATATATATAAATATATATAAATTATATATATAAATTATCTTATTTATATATATAAATTATATATAAATTATTTATATATTATATATAAATTATTATTTGGCTGTTTTTCTATCTTGTTCTCCTGAAGAAGACGCCAGGGAGCGTCGAAAATTTGAGTAGAAAAATAAAATTGGCCACAATGCATTACAAACGCTTTTAGCAGTTTTCTTTGTATATAAATTATATATATAAATTATTGCTATATAGACTCTGTGATGGGAAATTATGATTTTGATTCGTTAGTGATTCTTTCCTAATTGCCCCAATTATTTGATAGGGGGAAAAGGGGGGAAAAGAAGAAGGAACAAGACTGCAGTGGAACCAAGAAGACATGTATTCGTAATAAGAACGCGAGTGGCAAGCAATTGACAAGATAATTGTATCAACATGGAGGGGAGTCCAACGTGAATCCTTGATCGGTCATTCACTTTACATCTACACATGACTGTTTAATCGAGTTGGTGACAAGGAACACAAGAGCATTCGACAGTGTAGAGTTGTTGCGGTCTAGTGGATAAGTCCCCGGACTGGGAACCCCCACAAGGTAAGGGGTTCGAATCCCTGCCGCAGCACTAACAGTCCTTTGGCAAGACATTAATCTACATTCCCCACACTCGACCCAGGTGTAGTAAGTGTGTATACCTCGTAGGATTTATTCCGTGAATGCACCGAGCACTGCGGTTGCCGAAGCTAAAGCCGGGGTAATAATATCCAAAGTCCTTTGGAAGCGCATAGAGACTTTATATCATAACGTGATATGCGCTATACAACAATATTATTGCTGTGATCAACCTTTTTTTCATTGCCTATAGACCAGGGGCCCGTTTCATAAAACTGTTATCAGTAACAGCTGCCACAGTTCTATGACGAATTTGCTCTCCGCCAATCAGATGCAATGATTTCAGTAGGTTGTAACAGTTATCACAACTTGTTATTGAAAGCAAGTTTTATGAAACAGGGCCCAGGTGGGTACTTAGTCTGTGGGAATGAAATAATTCAGCAGACAACGGGTTAATGTACTTTAAACAAATTATGTTAGCCTCGTTATCTGCTAAAAGATTGTGAAATTTCCAGACAAAATATAAGAGTTCATTATCGTGGAGGAGGGGGGGGGGGGAGGATTTTACCCCTCAAAAACTTACTGAATTGTAGAATTTGTAGAATTTGTAGAATTTTATTGACTCTTTCGACCCCCTCTCGGGATATGAGAGTACAAACAAACATGAAGTATAAATAACAATGTACATGTATAACAGACTTGTGAATACTGAAAGCCACCAAAAATATCAATCACCAATAATACGACGCAATGTTATGATTATTTGTATTGTATCTAGATTAAAGAAATTGAATCTTTTCTTTAACAGTAGAATTCCTGAAATTCTACATCATTTTCTTTTCTTTCTTTCTTTCTTTCTTTTTTGCTGTGGAGTTACATTGCTTGCAAATCACTTTGGTAGACAAGGCAGAAGTGATAGATAAACCCAATTATTCATTTATAGACCTTTACCGCACTTGATGTAAATATTTTATTTTAGTGATACGTTATGAGCCATATAACACCATCAAATGAGTCACTAACATTATTGCATCACAAGTGACAGGCATTGTCTGGTTTCGTATTCCTTGTTTATATTCAATTGCCCCTTGATTAGGCCTACCTTGGTGTGAATGACCGAATAGCCGGGTAAGAAGGCGGTTAATCCGCTCCCCTGCACAACTGGGGAATCAAAAGAAAACATTCGCGTTGATACCTTCATCAAAGTTGTAATGATGATCGGAATTATATATAGAGAAAGACGGGCGATATGGGGGTGTGACAAAAATATCCATATGTACAGAATTACGCTAGGCACCTGCTCGGCGCAAAACGGGAAATTAAAGAACGGTAGCAAAGGAAATCAGGTAACCCTCGGGGTTTCAGCTCAGTCAGGTCTGAAAGAAGTTCCTCGATGGAATCAGAGCTGTTATTGCGTCTAGGAGGGAAGGTTCTGTAACCCCTATCAGATTTGTGGGCCATATTTGCGCTTGGCTTGCCTAATATTCGCCCGAATCCCGCCGAAATATCATTTGATTCGGCCATGCGTGTAATGATAGCCGCTTCAGCGGGTGCGATCTGCCAAAAGTCGGTTATTTTAATATTTCTGTGACAGTATCATACAACAGACGAAGGTGAAGCGTTGTATATATGGAATTGTTTTTTCTCTCTTTCTCTTTTCTCTGTTCCTTCGCCCCCCCCCCCCTCTCTCTCTCTCTCTCTTTCTCTCTCTCTCTGTCTATTTCTCTCTCTCTCTGTCCCTGTCTCTCCCTTCCCCCTTTTTTCTCTGTCCCACTTAATAACCTCTTTTTTCAGTTCGTTGACTTCATATATTCGATGAACGTCAAACTTTGGCAAAGTTTATCTCTCTTTTTGTTGTTGTTGTCTATTCTGTTTTAGGAATGAAAATGAAAAGAAAGATGAAACATATTATAATAAAATAACAGTGGGGCACCGACCTTGTAATTGTTGCATTTTATCAAGACTGCTGTACGTGAGTGTCTGAGTGCGATCTCTTTCATGATTGTGTAGGAAACGTCCGTGATGTGATCTCAGTTGTGTCTCTATACCACTTCGACTGTTATAATCAAAGAAACGAAGAGATTTATATTGTGGATAAAATGGTTTGAATGGTAATCCTAATATATACAATATTTTCCATTACGAGGGCATATATCAGTGAAAGCTTGATTAATGTGGTGGATATTCGAGACTCTGGAGTATTCCCACTATAGCCGTCAAACTTTTTATTTTTGTTGTTTCTCGTTTGCAGTCGTTTATCATCTACTTTGTTTATTTTTGTTGATTTTTAATGATTACTTTAATGGATTCTATGGATCTGATGGAACACATAGGACCAGTGAAAAAGTTATAGAAAAAAAAAATACAGGATACAAACGTAAGTTGATGGAAATATCTGGCATTGATGAAAATATTTGTAATGCTCAGGAATATTCATGTCCAGAATTCTTGACATCTGGAGTCTCATGAAAAACACTTTTCTAACCCCTCCCCCCCCCCCCCCCCCCAGGTATAACCACCGTCCTGACGATGACCACCATCAGCACGGCGGTCCGGCAGTCGCTGCCGAGGATCTCCTACGTCAAGTCGATCGACATCTACGTGATCACGTGCTACTCGTTCGTCTTCGCCGCCCTGGTCGAGTACGCCATCGTCAACTTCAACTACTGGTCGGTGCAGAAGAAGAAAGTAAAGGAGGCGCACGGCATCAAGAATAACCCCACGTCAAACAGCAATAATAAGCAACAGCCTGAAGTCAGATACGACCAGGTTGGTATATCAGACTATTAACCCGTTGACTACAGGGGAGCGTTTCATCAAGCGTTTTGTCAGTGATTTTTACCGACAAATTTGCTCTCCGCCAATTAGATGCAAGGATTTCAGTAGCTTATAACAGTTGTCGGTAAAAATCACTAACAAAACACTTTATGAAACGCTCCCCTGGATTCTCTCATTCTCATAGGCTTAATACAGAGGCCACCCGGTTCCAGTAGGCAAAGGATTAATAATAAAAAAAGTATCACACTCTTCGTGGAGTGATTCAAATTCGGTTTACCAGCATAAACTGAAAAGGGAAATTCAATACAGGGCAGCAGTCTCAAGAATAATAGTAAAAGCTTCTTAACCCTGTCAGGACAGGAAATATTTCAGGTCTAAATTGATCACATTTTTGTTCTTCAAATTCGCAACGATAATATTTGTCTTTTAGTGCTACATGCTTCTAATGAGGTTAATGTCTTTGGAAAAATATACCTGGTTAGGAATTTTGTCCATTTTTTTTTTTTTATTGTCAATTTTGAGAAAAAAACAATGATTTTGAACCCCTCAATGTGTTGCCAATTTAAGGATTTTAAACCTTATTCTTGTTTTTAAAATTCCTGGCATCAAACGCAATATGGCCATGCAAAAAAAAAAAAAAAAAAAAAAAGACATTATGTGTGCAGAAATATTTGCTCCTTTTACTCATGCATCTAGTATATTTTTTTTAGAGCTCTCGGAATCAAAAGTTATTGAGCCAAACTACAAAATGTGGTCAATTGTCTCGAAAGGGTCAAGGCATGAAGTTCCTAAATCCTTTATACTCTATGCCTTAATTATCTACACATTTATACATTTCAAAAGTCGGAATCAGAATCTTTTATTTCTTAGATATTTCGAGTTCTGAGATGTCAATGAAGCTTGAAGTACAAAAGACAGTCATTTGAATTAGTAAAAAGTAATCAAAAGCATTAGCTACATCGAAATTTCCTTCACGAATTGCAAACTACTGGCTCTCATTTGTATGAACTGATCATGAATCACACTCAATCCTGTGTAATTCAAGGTTTTCAAATTTATCTTTAAACGTTAGCTCCGTTCGGCACAAAGTAAACCAATTGAATTAAGAATGAATTCGAAATTATTCCAAATGAAACTGCTATATAAGTTTGGATTTAATGATTTTCCTGTTCTTTCTTCCAAATCCATTCCTTTCCGAAGTTACAGCAGTTCAACCCTCAGGTGGCTCTCCGACTTTCCCAGCTCGATTCCGAGGACGACAACATTGACGACGGCGACATGAAGAACAGCATAGGTTTGGACGCCCTCAACGGTAACGACCGCTGTCACCGCCGAACGTCGCTCACGTACCGACCGCAGCACCGCAGCAACGCCCAAAATAACGCGCGCAATAACACATCATACGGACCGCGTTACTCCAACGTCAACCCTAGCCTCACGAGACGTAGGAAAAAGAAGCCGAAGAAGATGCGAGTTTTGCCGAAGATCCGAAATGTAAATACCGTCGACCGAGTGTCGCGAATCCTCTTCCCGTTTTTGTTTTTATTATTTAATGTATTATATTGGGTTGGGTATCTCTACGTGTTGCCTAATAGGTCAAAACATGATGCATAGTCATACATATATCAGCATTAAGTAAGTAATATATATAGTAGATATATTATATCTTCAAAGTATAGTTATTTTGTAGTCTGAGCAAAGAAGCAATTATTCTGTTTTCTTTTTATACATTTGAATTACAGTTAGCTGTAACGTATTGCATTGCAATTTAGCTATTTTATACTATCTTTAAGGAATTATGAGTATCCAATAACATACGAGTGTATTTCACTGTATAAGACAAAACAAAATTATAAAGATGGCATACTCTATAATATTGTAAATTTTACACCATGTGTTACTTGCGGTTGTATTCACATTAATACAGGCTGCACGTCTGCATCCGTTTGTCCCTCGCTAAGCATGTGAAGTAAGCGGAAATTCTGTTCTGTTTAGAGGGTGCACACTAAGTTTTTTAAAAAGTCAACTATACTGTGAACCCTTAAAATGCCTCAATAGCAAGACAAGGATTTTTATATCGTATGATGGCAAGAGAAGATTCACGAAATTGTGTTTAAATGCAATCTACGCGTAAGTGGGTTGTCGATAATAGCAAGATCTTATTGATTAAAAAAAGAATTGAAAGCGACTCCACACTTCTATATATTTATCAGACAGGTATTAAAGCAAAACCTGCAATATGTCACACTGACGTTGCTAAACCGTATTATGTTTATTCATTAAACGATCATAAATTGTGATCTAATAATGAATTGGTCAGTAATTAGTAATTTATGATCTTCACTTCCCATTCTCCGATTTTAAAAGAAATTGATTTTGGGATGAAAATATTGAACCCAATACTCTGATTAAGGGGCATCTTTGACATGCTTGCACCTTAAAAGGATCGCCAGCTATTTATTTTATTATTTTATTTTTTACATTTAAACCTTCCAAACAGTGCAAATTAATGGCACGAGTGTTTAGAATTGATCCTTTTTCAGTTTTTGAAAATGCGCCCTGTCTGCCTGTCGTCTCTCATATTGTAATCCTAAAGGTTCTGGTATATTTGAACATTCATATATACTGTGTGACGAATGTGAAAATTCTATTGCGATTTATTGGCAATTACTCTCCGGTCGATCGCTGTAGGGCAACAAACTTTCATATCTCAAGATGATCGCCTAGGTTGGATTTTAAAAAAAAATCGTAAAAACTGGGGTTAAATCTTTTCATGGCAATACTTTCATCCTTGTTCTGGAAGTACATGTATAATATATTCAAATTGTACAAGCCTGACAAGATGTATCAAAACTTTGTAAACAAATAGTTGTGCTGAAGTACAGGTATTCTTCCTTCCACGACAAGAAAAATTAACTCTGTACAACTGCCTGCAAATTTGGATGAAACATATGGGTACATTTATATGCATGAGTATATACAGTACATGTAAATGTTAGATTTATCATGGTTACATCTTCTTCTCTTTTTTTTTTTTTTTTGCTATAACATCATACTAGTCATGCTAGTAATGTATGCAGTGGGTATGTATACTGATTTTTTTTTTTTTTTTTTTTTTTGCAACCCTGTTCATAACAATGCTTGTGAAGGGAGTCAATCGTCATATATTCCTACATTTTATTTTTACGATGTTATCTTCCAAATGGGTAAAAGAAAGATGATGAGAGTACACCCAACATATGAGAAGGGAGGTGTGTGGTGTACTATTCCATTGAGGGCGTGTATTATTTTGCTTTGACATGTTTGGTTGATGGAAAGATGAAGAGAGAGTGTGAAAGAGAGAGAGAGGGAAAGAGAGAGAGGTGGGAGGGATGGGGGGAATGGGAAAAAGGGGGAGAAAGAGAGGGAGGGAGGGTTAGGTAAGCGGGAAACATGAAGGGAGAGAAGAGTAGATAGAGAGAAAGTGTTTAGGGTTAGAGCGAGAGAGAAAGAGAGAGAGAGAGGAAGAAAAAAAGAAGAAACGGAACGAGAAACAGAAGAGAGAGGGACTGAGAGACAGGAGCGGTGAGGGAGGGGTGTGTTAGGTGGAGAAAAAGATATAG
Source organism: Heliocidaris tuberculata (assembly GCA_025618425.1). Classification (NCBI taxonomy): domain Eukaryota; kingdom Metazoa; phylum Echinodermata; class Echinoidea; order Camarodonta; family Echinometridae; genus Heliocidaris; species Heliocidaris tuberculata. The sequence goes on from CM046846.1 coordinate 14,760,857, forward strand.
CCAAAAAAATAAAATAGAAACTGGGAGACAGTAATTAGAGAGAGGGAGAGAAATACAGGGGAGATGAAGGGGGCAAAAGAGAGAGAGAGAGAGCTAAGTAAAGCACAGAGAGTGGGGGTACAATACAAGAAATTGTGTGGCAGAGAGGGAAAAGAGGATGCAGGGGTGTGAAGCAGAAAGGAGGATATGGGGCAGGGGTAGAAAGAGAAGGGGCAGAGAGTTAGGCAAGGAGAGCTAGATAGGAAGAAAGAGGCTTGTAGCAAAGAGCAAGGAGTGACGAGGAGAGAGAGGATGAGATAAGTGGTAAATTTAAGGGGGGTGCACAGAGGGCGTGAAACGGAACGGGGGAGATGGGGCAAGGATGAATTGATGGGCGCAGAGAGCAAGGCAGATGAAGATGGGCACAAGGATGATGCAACAGAGAGAGAGAGGGGGGGGGAGAAAGAACGACAAGGATGCAGAGATAAGGGCAGAACGAACGAAGAGAAATCAGAGAGACAAGGTGTGGGTAGCAAGAAAGCAAAGAGGATGTGAGGCGCATATTAAAATAGGAAAGGGGTAGAGAGAAGCAGAGAGATTGGGAAATGAGGGATGAAGGGAGTATGCAGAGAAAAAATGGGAGAGATGGAGACAGGGTTTCAAGATATGTTCCTCCTGCTGTCACATGTCTATTGTTTTGGGGGGGTTGGGGTTGGGGTTGGGTTTTTTTTTTTTTGTTTTTGTTTTGTTTTGTTTGTTGTTTTTTTTAATTTTCAGCTGGTTTGCCGTCATGTTTCTTTTTCTTTATTTCTCTTTTTCCATCTTCATGCATTTTATTGTTTAGAAAAGGGACATACATGTATATGTGTTGCATTTTGTTTAGTATAAAATAAACGATATCATCTCCACAGTTATCATTGGTTACATTGACAATAAATATATCTGCAGTAAATTTACCACTTTGCTCAGATGTGAATAATAGTTTACCTGAAAATGAATGCTCCCAAATGAAGCAACAACAAAAAGGCAACTTTCGTGTTATAAAAGTCGATGTTAAAGGCCTTTGAATGTCATTGCTGAGTTCCCCTGTATTTCACCTTCGCACTTTCAAATTCCCACATCGCGCTTCATGTGGCATAATCATCTTAATATATACCTGAGTGATGCGCTTTAGGCATACTTTATCAAGATGAAAATTGGCATTCGGAAACTTTGACCCACTTGCTTCACTTTTCATGAACCATATAAATTCACTTGGTTGAGCATTTCCAATTTTTCGGGCATCGAACAATTTCAAGGGTGGTTTGTTTATATATCTTGTCTTTCTTCAAGATGTTCAAAGTCACCAAAATTTTAGCACGTCCTGTTTTTAAAGTTGACATACCCTGTCTGGGAATTCATTTCACACGAGTGATGGCTTTTAGGTATATCACCCTGTCGTATCGGTGAACACCAAGAAGGGGGAAAAAATATCAGAAAATCCTATCTACCCTAACAGGATTTTACATCCCAATGGGTTTTGGAAGAGCTACCTGGCTTGTCGGTACTCTTCAAACTACCGACCCAACATGGTAAATTAAATTACAGCCGGCAAAGCCAATTACGAAGTGCCATCGTATTACATGCTTTATCCACCTTGGAAATTATGAGACACAATCGATAAAATAAAGTGGGTTTTGCGTCTTTTCATTTTTTGTCCAGCTTATTTTTTTAACAAGCTCCAAAGGACATGGGTAAATACCGATAGCTGATTCATATTAAGGGGATTGAATATATTTCATTTGATCATTGGTTTAGTATTTAATATTTCTTAAAGTCAACAAACGTTTATTGGAAGTATGGAAGGGAAAGATTTGGTGGTGGTATCTGATTGGTGGAAATGTGTCACGTGACGTCAATTTATCGCAGCCAGAAAGAAGTAATTCTGACTAGAATGAAAATCAGAAGAAAGAAAAAAAAAATACCGTAAGAGGCGCAGCTATTCCTTAGTGTTATTCAGAGCCATCCATATCCAGAGTTTGGCCAACTCGGTTTCACTTGAGCACAACATGGCGTATATTCCTTTACTGCACGCTTGCCTAACAAAGCAACATGCGCCATATTGTTACCTGCTGAAGACGAGTTGGCCAACTCTGTGTATAGATGGCTTTCATTTTATTCATTGAACTTTGTTGCACACAGGTACTGCCAATTTTGAGTTCTTAACATTCTAATTCGATCCTACTATTATTTTCATATTGCGCTCATTGCTGTTATCTGAAGTCATTATTTTAATCTGTGATTATGTATAGGTTTCTTAAATACTTCATTTTCTATATTAGCTTCTTGAAACGTTTGTCTTATATTTTTTACTTTCTTTTTGCTTGTTAGTCTTCTACACTTTATCTTAATATCTTATTTCTCTCTCTCTCTCTCTCTCTCTCTCTTTCTCTCTTCGTACAATATCCTATTTTAAATTTGCACGCCCTTGCTATACTCTTGCCACTCATTTATCTTGCGTTCCTGATTTTTTTCTTCACTCTCTTTCACTACTTTTACTACCATTACATTTCTAACTTTTGTAATCCACAGAATGAAAATTACTTCATTGCCAAGTTTAGAGAATTAAAGGGGAGATTGATAGAGAGGAGTAGAAGAGTGAGGGGTGTTGAGAGAGTTGCTGATAGAGAGAGAGAGAGAGAGAGAGAGAGAGAGAAAGAGAGACATAGACAGACAGACAGACAGAAACATAGAAAGACAGAGAGAGAAAGAGGGGGGCTTAGATAGAGAGAGGGGGAGAGTGCCTGATTATTACAAAAATAATGAAAAACAAAAAGTGAGCTTGTACGATCAACAGTTAATGCAGAGATTTATTCGATATCATAGCAGAATATTATTTATGATTTTTTCCCCCACAGATTTGATATACGAATTTTTTTTTTTTACCAGCGCTACTAACACAATTTTGTTGATTATATACACATGTTAACTGAGACAACTTCGCTTTATTTTATATAACAACAATTTCCTCTGCTCTAATTGATGTGTAATATAAAACCTAATGCCTTTTTTGGAAGTAATCAACTTTTCTAATACAGTGTAGTCCTGTAGTTGCAATTGATACTACCAATATGTCCCCATGTGTCCAATCCCCACATGTAAACCCTATGTAATTTAAAATGTGGTGTCACCTATATTTACAGGCAAGACTATGTAGACTATTTATCTTGGGGAGGGCACTTCAATCGTGGTTATTATCTACGTCATAAAATACAGGAGTGTGTTTCTCAAACAAGCTACATCTATCATAATTATACAAATAAGAAATGTCGCAAAATGTGACAGTTACAGTGATCATTATTCACGAATATTAAGTGGTATTGATTTTCCATTCATAGTATTACAATTGTAATGATTATTATTGGTATTGCCGTTTTACAATCCACCATGCTACCTGTATATTAAATTTAAATCATAATCTATGATTCACTTTAATAATATATCCTTCAACAAATATATAAGCAAGAAAACTAAGATCCATTTTTTTTCTAAAAAAAGCATGTTGAAATGATTGCTGATGTCTTTATATAATATTCACAAAAAATAAACATGATAAATAACTAAAAGAAATGGTAACATGTCCAGTAATAGACATAGAAAAACGGGCAATGTTGTATTGATTTTAAAAGTGCAAAAAACGATATGATTCAAACGAAGTACGGTATATAGTACGAGAGCAGTACTTTTTACATCACATTGATATGCACGCTTTAATTCGCAATAAGGTTCACTATAACTGAGAAGCTATGTCCCTTTTAAACTTTTCTCCATAATAGTTTATGAGTGCAAAACTAAAATAGCAAATTTTCCTCCCTGGAAGTTAAAATGTCTGATTCAATAGTAAGTTCTAATTGAATCTGTAATAACAAAAATGGATAAATATTTGTCTATTCATATTCCAGTATTCTCCGTATACGTTCCTTCAATATTTGTGTGATCATGTCAGATCCATGTCTTATTACCAGAAGCGTAAAATGTGACTGACCATTATCTGTTTTAGTCTAAGAAAATTACCCTTAGGTTATTTACCCTCAACATCCTTCCCTGGACAGCTTGCTCCCCAGGGGGAGGCAAAATTATTACCCCATATGAAAAGTATCCCCTCTTCATGTTAATGGTAGGATCAATAGCTATAGAGGTTTAGTGCTTGGTATATAGATCTCAGGCATCGATCTCAGGAGGTGATTGTCCTAAAGGGTAGCTGTCCAGAAAAATGTCCCCCGGCGTTGATTGTCCTATATAGGGGTAGTTGTCCGGATTGCTAATCCAAGATTAGTTGACCGAAGACTCATCTATTCACAATGATTCATACCATATCAAAGGGTTAATACATCAAGAAGATTGTTACGTGTGATACTATTTTCTCTATAAAAAAAAAAGGTGGGTAAAATTTGACCCAATATTGGGTAAAACTTTATCCCAACCTGCTTTAGAATTCCGCTCTGGCAGAGAGGAGGCGATTGCCCCCAATAATTAGCCCCCCCCCCCCCCCCCCATCCTTTGGATCAACGCCCCTAGCAACTCTACTTAACTTGTGACATAAATAATCATGTTGCAATGATACAGGTTTTACGCTGCCTCAACCCTAATAAACGGAAATTGAATGCTTCAACGGAAATACATTATTTTTAAAGATGTGTGGATTATTGGATTGTAGTGGTTTATAAATGATTTGTTATCTAGGATATACAGTACATTTAATACAAGTGGTAGCATTTATTACACCCTTCGCGCTATATTCGTTTTTCATTTAAAAAAAATAACAGTTCAAACATGTCGACCGATTCAAAGCAAAAATTATAAGAATATTATTGGATATTCAAAAGGTGATGTAATGTCTCCAAGTATAGTTTACGCATTTTTGAGAAAATAAAGAGATAGAATTAAAATATTTGCAACAGTATGAAAGCCCAATTTGATAGACTTTCTATGATACAATTTCAATCATTATTATGTTGATTGATAGCGCATTGTAGCCCATTTGGTTTTACGTTTTCTACTTTGGCATGGAAAGGTGTTTATTTTTTTTTCAAGCCTTAATTCATAAATACATATATAATTATATAAACATGTCTTATACCATATTGTGTCAATATTATATAACTATGTACAAACTTTACATACAATGCTTGTGATTTTATCTATAAGAAATAAATTGTTTTTCTTATTAAACCGATTATCTGCTCTCATGTGTGAATAATTTGTGTAGGTTGTACCATAGCGTAATCCTACACGCTTTTGAAAATCATTTTCAATCGTTTGATGTGCCAAATTTAATATCGTCAGTACGATTAACATAATCTCCCTCTTTACCTGTTGAAAGAAGTAATACTTTACGTCGACGCTTAACGATTTATTTTCAGAATAAGTTCACATAAAATGAATTCAAAGGCCCGTATTCAGAAAATCTTAAACCTGGTTTATGGAGATAAGCGTCATTATGAAGCACCAAGTGTTAGTCCCTTCATTCATTTAATCTTCGATTATCATGTAACAAATTAGAAAGTAAACATGAGTGAGGTTATGAAATAAAAAGGATAAACAGATTCCATCATTTTGCTTAAACTACAGAAATATGGTGTTTTTACCGGACGAAGAGATTGATATTTGGCACTTCATAAATCGTCGGACTAGTTCAAGTGATAACCAGGATTTAAACGGAGACTTAATTTCAGGGGTGGATCCAATTTTTTTTTTTTTTTTTTTTTTTTTTTTTTTTAGAGGTTGTCACATTCCCCAAAACATTCGGACAAGCAAGTAAGCAGAAAACAAAATAAAAGAAAAAGTTTATCGAGTATAAAGAGGTCCGATTCCAAAAGAAAAAAACAAGTATGACAAGCAAAAAAAGGGGTTCTGACCCCTTGACCTCATCCCTGGATTCGCTCCTGAAGTGAAAACAATGTTAAGAGTACCAGACAATGTTCCATTGTCGGGTCATTTGTACGTAGACAACCTCCTCCTTTCTGTAACTATGTGGCCCGTATTCTGAACTCCGTATTAATCTAAAATCCAATCTAAGTTAAACCAGAGTTTAATTAAAACTGACTTAAAGCGCAAGCCCAATCAAAATTTCTGTGAAAAAGTTTAACAACACTAGAGTTCAGAATGTGATTTTCTAAAACTCCGGTTTAAAGGGCAGGTTTAGACTGGGCTTAAACGACATTTAGACCGCGGTTTAAGTTAAATCAGAGTTCAGAATGTGGGCCTTTATGTCCTTTTATACATCTTCTCCTCAATAAAATGTTGCCTGTCGATTTTAGAATATGAGAAAATAGACCATACTTCCTTTCTTTTAAGGGGGCAATATGCGCTCGTGAAGCTGATCGAAATTTAATATACTCTTACACACAGGCATTACATAGGCCTAGATATGTCCACAATTAAGATCATGTGATTGACCATACGGCTGCATGAATGTGAAATTGGCAGCTGCCTTTGCCCTTCATTTCTTGTTTGTTTCTTTTCTTATAATTTGTCAGACATCGGTGTGGGTTACCGCACTCCCCTGACTGTCGGATTTCTTCTTACAGAGGGCGCTATTGCCATTTCCTTCATCTGAGGCAATCTGGAGTAACACAAAGAAAGAGAGGAGAAAACGAATGACAGTCGATATTGATTCAAAAGCTACTACATGAATGAAAATAATAAAATAATTTATCGCATTGCTTATTTTGAACCATAACATTCATTACTTCATTTGATATTCCGAAATCTTAAAAAGAAAGAGATCAGTGCACTAGCTGGTTTATTTTACCCAGGGAAATACCTGACTGCTAAGAAAGCATGTGTATGCTTGTAAGTAAGCAACCAGGGGACCGACGGTTTTTAATAAGTCCTCTCCGAGGACTATAAAGTATCTGTAGTGCAATGTATGCAAAACTGTAATAAAATGGGCCGTGAACCATTTAATAAACACCTCAATCTGTGGTTGTAAAATATTATATATCTCCAGTTATCACACAAAATGCTTGTAATAATTATTTGATTTGATTTAATTTAAATATATATTTTACTCATGATCCATGGATTGTACATGACAAAGAATACTTTCAACTTTGGTGAGTGAAAAGAAAACATTTGAAAAAGTCTGCAGCAAAAAAAAAAAAAAAAAAAAAAAAAAAATAGGTTAAAAAATAAAAGTTGCTTCTTTGTATGAAATTGTTTCCCGAGGGCAATTAGTAAACGCACTTGGTTAAAAGAAAAATGCCACTATCGCCTTTAGATATCTATTTTATGGATATATTTTTTCAGGAGTTTGTTCCAGTGGTATTTAAAAATGCTACTGTTGTTGTTGTCAAGTATTCGGCATCACTTGTGCCTGAGGAGTGTACAGAGAAACCCTTTGGTCTCTCCTCCCGGCATAACTAATTGGGACGTGGTTGGTAATTCTCTTTATACATATGGGACCATAATTTTTCAATTTCAATTTAAAGACATTTATTTCCAACTTTTCAATATACAAAGTAATAAATGAGCAAAATAATGTACATATATTTTGAACAAAAAATATGACAAAATATACACTAATGTGATACATACATAGTTGGAGGACACACCTAAAAGCAAAAGCTTGGGGCAAGGGTGCCCTTAGTACATAATACATTATTACATTATAAATGTATAAAATTTAACGTCCTATCCGCGGTGTTGAGTGTTCTGTGTTCCTAGTCTGCATCTATGAACCTGGAAAAGGCACGTTATGACATACATATGTGTGCAGATTTCAGTCATCCGCCTAGTCTGGATTTAAACTCACGACAGGCAGACTCATTTACCGACTGAGCCAATTCACCTCTTCTCTCAATGATATTTTTTTCAAATACTCTGGATGGAATCAATCCCATAATATTAATATTGAATCTTGCTAAAAACGAAAAGTGATATCCTAACTTACTGATGGCACGATTGACTTCTGCGCAGTGGCAGGGGTAGAGAGTTCATCGGTGCCTGTTTCTGAGGTGCCGTCAGAGGGAGATTTCGTAGGTGCAGGTATGCTTCGACGACGAAGGGACGCTACCAACCTCTCCTGCATAGGAATTGTCGGAGTGTGCCGTGAGGTGTCGGAGGATGTCGGAAGTTATCGGAGCGTGTCGGGAGTTGTCGGAGGTAAAAATAGGAGGAAATTCTTATATAAAAACAGTTTATGGGTTATTGCAAAAATAGAGGACCACTGGCTATCAGTTCTATTCGATAATTTCCATACTTTTTATGTCTTCCAATTACTTTTTCCATATTTCTGTCTTTGTGATGGCAACCCCCTCAACACACACCCAGAATAATGAAATAACAATTTATGAGCTACAATTTCTGATATTCTATAGTCTCTTTTTACATGCGTAGTCAGCACAAGCACCTTGCTTCATGGGATCTTCTTGCCTTCTAACATTTATTACAACACCAAGCTTTTGAATTGGTGTATAGATTTATTACTCTGTACCATTATCTTACAATTTTCCGTAAAATATGAGAGGAAAAGGAAACTTTTTACATCGAATCGACTAGAGCTGGACATCATAATCATGCTTCCTTACATGTGCTATTCTTGCGCGCACATTAAGCCACATCCTACGAAGACCACACGAGCCGAGTTCCTCACGGACCTGCTGTTTGGAGCGGTAGAAGAGATCGACGATGGATACCAGGAGAGCTACAGCCGTGCCTCCGAGGAGGATGTAGAACACACCGGCGAGTTTGTCCAGATTCAAGGCTCGTGTATCCGTCTTTGAGGAAAAGAAATTATTAAAACGAGCATTATTTTATATCAATTCATTTGTGCTTGGGCAAGTACAATAATTATCTATGAATTCACTGTCTGGTATAAGTATACTGGGTGTAAAAAAAACAGTGGACACTTTGATCCCTTTAAAGGGATTCGGTAACTTTGTGGAGGCTTGATTTAATAAATTGTTGAATTTTGATATCTGTCTTGTATAATGATGTTCAGAAAGATAAATAAATAACCAGGCATAAAAAGGTTTTCAAATATATAATGCTATTATTAAGATATCTATGACTGAATACTCCCATTTACAAAAGCGTATGGCCATACGTTTAGTCTAACACTGAACCTATGGGGGAAATGAGTCTGGCATTTCCGGTCACTTGCATATGTTTACTTTTGTGAAGCACATGATGATTTTGAACTGCTTTTTTTTTCCTTGGCTTCATTTTTACACCGTATTACATACACTGATAGCATGTAAGGCCAGGCAGCTCAGATTTTATGAAGCCTCTACAAAGTTAGCAAATCACGTTAATAACCCGAAAATTGCACCTCCTATGAGACTGAGGTTTTTATATTGTAAAGTTGAAGGATGTATATAAAAGTTATTAGGAGCAAGTTTTGTACATTTCTCTGAATATTTTTCTTAAAATATTGCTCTGGACATTATATTTTTCACTTTTTGAAGAATCACGGCCAAAAATCTGTGTATCATCAGTATTTAATTCAAACACAGCAATTACCATTTTGTGTTGCAGCTATCAGTTCTACTAATCTTTTGCTTACCAGCGTCTTTAATGATTCATGACTCTTTGTTTAAAAGGTATTCTGGAATTTCAGCTGCAATGCACAATGGCAATTGTTGTATTCTGAATTAATTACTAATGATTCACACATATTTTGTGGCCTTGATTTTTTTTCAAATAGTGAAAAATCTAATTAAAATCATATTCAGAGCGATTTTAACAGAAAAGTATTCAGAGGAATGTCATGAAACCTGCTCCCAATAAATTTTACACCCTCCAACTTTACAATGTAAAAACCTCAGTCTGATATGATCAGATAATGTATAATTTTTGAGTTTTTAACGATGAAAAGTTTCCACTGTTTGTTTTTTTTAACACCTAGTACATGACTATGACAAGATTGTTTAACACACTCCTGGTGTAATAATTTTTTTTTTCCGGTCTTGTATCGAGTCAAGAATTTTTCCCTTGCCCTAAGCCCCCCCCCCCCCCCCCTCCAAAAACACACATACGAGGCGTCAGTCCAATTGCGTTATTTACTTGAGTTAATCGAGCCCATAAATAAAATTATTTCATGAGCAAGTAATCAAACGCAATGATCAACCATTGCACACTCTCACATGGTGCATCAATGAGTGTGCCGGTTACTGACCCAGCCACTGACCCTACGTCAGCGAATGACGCTTCGTGCGCGACGAGCATAAAGCCAGGGTCACACAATGCATCACTTCGATTGCGTCAGCACCTGCGCTAATCGAGCCTGTGAAGGAAATCAACCTATACGCCAGTTATTAAAAGGATTATTTGCACTGTACATTTTGCCGTCACCTTTTAAACAAATAAACAAATCTTGCACTTTCACTTTACTTTCACACTTTAGTTTGACTTGTGGGCTGAGGCAATTGTCCTTGTACCTCAACTCACTTATCAATTCTCTCTTATCAATAATTCGCATGATGCTTTATGAATTTAATATTATTGAACGACCCAATAGTGATTAAGTTATATAAGTTTCTGGACATGTAATATACAAGCTTTGCTTCTAAATATGTCCAACTGTTTTCAACATCACTTAGGTCAATATCTGTGCATCATATACTTTAGTTATTGATATTTAATTATGTGCCATATCTATGGCAAAAACATCACTGTTATATTATTGTTGTTATTGCATTTATTTTATGTTATGCACTGCAGTATTATGTTAATATGATTGAAAACAGTCAATAAATCTGAATCTGAATTATCACTCTTTCATGACGCGCAAAAGACCGTACAAGTCACTGACGCAATCCTCCGTCAGCAAGATGACCCTTGGTGTGCAACGGGCCATTAAGACTACACTTACTACGTCTGTGGTGTCCTTGACGCACTGTGATCTGTTCACCCAGTATTTCTCTTCCAGTCGGCGGAGGATGTCTCGCTCTCTTAACTCCAAGATGGCCACCGTAAGTTCCTTCCTGTTTCGGGGGAGGGAGGGGGAGGGGGTGATCAGACCAAAATATGAATGGATAAATGATCTTTATGTCTACACAAGATACATATAAAAAATACCGTCCGGTATGTTGAAATTGAGGAGGTGTGATGGCTCAGTGGAAGAGCAGTGGTATCGTTACCAGGAGGTCGCGCGTTCGAAACCAAGTCGATGCGTTAGTTTCCATTAGTAAGGCAATTACTAAGTCCCTTGGATAGGACTTAAAGGCGTAAGTCTCCCTGGTTGCTTACTCATAAGCATACTTGCTTTCTTAGCAGTCTGATAAAATAATCATCAATCAATTGTGCAAATGTCTGGACCAGAACGCCACTACACAGTAGCATAGTGTGTGGCGCCTTTGTATTTACAAAAAATTAAAAATACCTACATACCTACATACCTACATACCTACGTACCTAAATACCTACATCTGTGTATGCTAAGTTTTAATTTATGCATACTACCAGAATACGATACATGAAAAATGATAATAGAAATGAAAATGAAACAGCTTCCTTTGATAGAACAAGCGCAAAAAACTCAACTAACCTTTGATAAAAAGATTTTTAAGGAAAGGCTAAGGCCATCATCGTGAAAGGGAGGGCTATAATGAAACATTTATTACTGTAATTTTGCACCTCTTGGAAGGCATTTCTATCTAGATTGAATCTTCTGTTAATACTGGAAAATTCAAATCAAGACTATTAATGGCACATGACTCTATTTAATATCTCTGAAACCTTTCCTCTAAGCCTCACTTCAGGGAGTGTTCATTCATCTCCACGAGGAAAGGGGAGGGGGGATGTAATTGCAATAATCATAACTTAACTCTGTGTAGGATACCAATTAATTTTACAATTATTGGAAATAACTGCCCCCGACGCCCCCGACGCATGCCTCAGTTAATGCAGAGATGTGGAAATTCACAAATCATTGTGGAATCCACTCCCAAGTTAGTGGGTAAATAACTCTTTTCAGAGTTGATTCCACTCCAAACGAAGTCATCTCAGATATAATGCCCCCCCCCCCTCCCCCACAACAACAACAAAAAAGTGGATATCTACTCGGTATATTTTGAGAAATGGACTGACGACCTAAGCCCGCTTACTGAAGTTCGACGAGGTGTTTAGACACTGCTATGCCGTAGCTGCTGGTGCCGATGGGATCTCCTATGGCCATGGTATCACACGGTTTTTGTGTCTCCCTGTATTCGTTCATCTTGGACTCGAGCAGGTAGGCGTACTTGCCGTCACTCTCCCGTACGCGTCGGACCCCGTCCTCGGTAGAATCCGCCAAGGGTGATGGCTCGGTGTTTGCCATGAATGACCACATTTTGCGGTAGAGAGGGTGGTTGGATTTCTGGGGATTTTGCAAGGCAGGGAAGGAACATGATTTATATTTTACCCATAGCATTAAATATGCGTCATAGTCCATGGTACAGTAATGCGTTTATTGCAATTTCGTTGGCAGCTTGGATTAGAACGTTCAGTGACGTAGCATTACAATATCTTTGTCCTTTCACAGAGAGGACAATTGTGTGTGTGTGGGGGGGGGGGGGGGGGGGGGTCAGTATTAAAATAATCAAATATAATGAAATGAGAGAGAACTAGGCCAAAGAGTGATGTGAGGGTCTGGAAGGGGTGCGATTATTTTATTATTATTCATGTTGCCTTCCACCTCTCCCCTTATTTTCTTTTCTTTTATGTCTCTTCCTTTTTTTTTTCTAATTTTTCCTTGTTCAAAATACTTGTGGGAAGGACCCAATTCCGCTGTAGGTACGCCACTACGAACATTAATCTGTCCTTGGTCAGTTTCGCGATCCCTGATGCAATGCTTCATTATGATTACATGTTTCGATACCCATTTTCCCTTCATTGGCTTCCTGAAAATCCCCTGGGGGGGGGGGGGGTCACGAACCCTGGAACGAACCTCCACCATTGCCACTGAAAGCATACCCTAAAAAACTCGACTGTGGAACCTCCCTTGTGCACACCGTACTGTATCTTGGTCTGCGCCGCCAGGTCTTCGGCAGACTTGATCGGGGACTGCATGCTCTGCGTGGTGAGGAAGGCAGCCAGGTTGGCTGTGTAGGAGGAGATGATGATGAGCGTAAAGAACCACCACACCCCACCCAGGATGCGACCAGAGATGGATCTTCATGATGGTAATGTGAAAAAAGAGTAAACCATACATTAATTTAAAAAAAAATACAATTGCATTACAATAACAAGACACCCCTTTCATTACACCACCTCACCCCCTTGCCCCGAAAACTACCCACACAGTGCGCAAGTCTCCAGTGCAATTAAACTCGACAAGCTAAACATGAAAACATAAAATCTTAACAACGGGTTCATGTTAGACAATGATTAGCGAAACTATCAATATACTTTAAAAATCCAAATTTTCATAGTTTTAGTGGAAAAATTACTTAAAAGAGAGAGAAAAAATTCTTATTACAAGTCCACGCTGTTTTAATTAGCTAGAAATACTGTCATGTTAATTTCTAGCATTGTTGGAATGATGCATTTCACTTTTTAAACTTTTACTTTTATTAGCGCAATACATCTTTTTATCGATTCAATACGTTGAAAATTGACGACATTCATACTTTTCAAATTGCTTTATTTATCTATCGGTTCCACTTCCGTCCACTTCCAAGTACGTTTGATTATATGTTTTGCTTAAACTCTGCAATACATAAGTATCCTACAAGAATTTCTTCAAATATTCCTCTTATAAACCCAATAACTTTACTTGGCCATAAATCGATAAAACATATTGGTCCTGACATATGGAATAATACAGTGGCGCAAATCCATTTTGAAATTCGAGGGGGACACCATATTATTTAACTTTTGTACCTGTCCGAAATGTCTGAATTTTTTTTCTGAACCCCCCCCCCCCCCCCCCCAACAAAAACAAAGGGTTATCACATTTTGGGGGTCTAGTTTTCCTCCCAAATTCTCTGACAAGCAAAAAAAAAAGAAAAAAAAAAAAAAAAAAAAAGGTTATTCAAAAAGGTGGGAGGACATTCGCCTATCTTCAAAAAAGGTGGGGGGACATGTCCCCCTGCCCCCTGGATTTGTGCCCATGGAATAATATACCTTTAAATATACGATGTCGTCCTACAATAATCAGGTTTAAAAATGAATTTAAGAAATGTATTCTAAGCCTGTATGCACATTAATACCGTTATTTTGGTCTTGTCTTTGCCCCCCTCCCATTCCGCCTCTTATTGTATTTGCAATACAGTAGAATTTACAATGTACAATTTTATTTTTGTTGTATGGTATTTATCTCGATGTATGACTGACATTTGATAAGTAAATAATCATGACATGCTCTTTAGTATTTGCGAACCCCACGATGTTTATATTTTAAAAGGGGGCTTTTTCATTTCTTGTGGGGCGTTACTTTCAAGCCTTAGGCTTATGACTACCCCCTCCCGTGCGATGACTGTTTTATTATTGTGTTGATATATTATTTTGTATTTGATGCATGGAAAAATAAAATCAACCAATCAATCAATCTCTTATGCCTGTTGCACAAGAGGCGTCATTTACCTGACGCTAAACTGCTTCAGCGATTGGCACAAATAGCGTAAAACGAAAAGTGCAAACATTCCCTTGTTTTATACTGGCATATGCATGCAGATAATCCCGATAACATAATAACTTAATCGCAATGACACCTCGTTTGCAACGGGCGTCAGTTATGTCAATGACGGATACAATATAATTACCGCGGTAAAATGTCGCTTCCTTGCTGCATGAGGGCGCCCAAGGCAAACCAGAAACTGTTCAAGACATAGAAGTCATTTGTCCATTTCACACCCTTGCCTGCACCGGAGACCCTGTTTCCATTGGACACGTCCTCAGAAGAGTTATCTGTTTCGATGCGCCATTCTGATGAACTGAATCGACATATCTGCGACAGAAAAAGAACATGAAAAATAATCGTTATCTAAAAGGGAATTGAGAGTTACATGTTTCTGTCTTTGTATGTAAAGGAGAATTCTTTCTACCGACAGTTCTTCTTCTTTTTATTATTGGCAAATATTTATTGGGGCCAGGCCATGGCAGACCACGCTCTCTTGTTGAATCAGATCAAATTAAATCAATTCTAATCAAGTCAATTGAATCTCACCTGAAACATGATCATGTTCACACCACACATCTGGCAAAAGCCATCCTCTCTAGTAGAACCAGATCAAAGCAAATACATTTTAATCAAAGCAATGCAAACAGAATAAAATCTCACCTGAAACATGATCATGCTAATGCTCATTGGATCAAGTCAATTCAAATCAATTTAAATCAAATTCATGCGAATAGAACCACATCTCACCTGAAAACATACTAGTAGTGCTGATGCGCTCTTGTTGTCAGATCAAATCTAATGAAATCAGTTTGAATCAGATTAAATTATATCAAATGAAAGCTCACCTGAAACATGATCATGCTGACACCACACGTAGCCAACGCCAAACAGATCCATATTTCATTGGTAAACGGTTGGAAGAAGGAGAAGCCGGATGGTCGTATAGCCGTCGTTTTCTTGATCATGATACTGATGCCGAAACTCATGTAGGGCTTGGTGAATGCGACGACGCGCTCCCGGTCAGTGTTGATTGTGAGAGGAGCAACTGATATATCGGCACTCTGCATGCAAAAGAACGGACAAGTTACTGCGTTGGAGATGGAATTATTGAAGTTCGTTATTGTTATAGAATGCACACTTGCGTGTTTGCGTGTGTGTGTGTGTGTGTCCCCCCCCCCCCCCCCCCCCCACACACACACACTCCCTTTCTTGTCCTTTTCTCTTCCTCTGTTTATTCTTGCCTCTCTCTTTATGTTTAACTCTCTCTTTCTCTTCTTCTCTCACATCATCTTGTTTAACCTCTCTTCCTCCCTTTCTCTCCCGCTCTTTCGCGAGGTCTCTCTCTCTCTCTCTCTCTCTCTCTCTCTCTCTCTCTCTCTCTCTCTTTCTCTCTGTCTCTCTTTCCCTCTCCTTTCTTTTGGACCCCGTCCATTACTTCTCCCTCCCGTTATCATACTCGAAATAATAATGATAAGAAGAGAATGAGATAAATAATGAGATAGAGAGACATGGAGCGAAAGGGAGAGAGAGAGGGAGAGAAGACACACACACATACAAAAAACGGGGGAAATTTGAAACTCAAAAAGTTGAAACCAATGACTTACCCCATACATGAGTTCACCAATCATACCATCCCATTTTCCATTCTTCTGTAGGGTTCCATAATTGCCATCCTTGACTAGCTGTATACGGTACTTGAACGGGTAAATCTCCACGATTTTCTTGAGGAGATCCACACAGAATCCTTCAAAGCGGGATACTCCATCCGGGCCAGTAACATTCATCAGAAACGGGTCATCCTGTACGGATTAATGACGTTTCTTCAATAGCAATCAACTGGTTTATCGATCGATGTATTGATCAATAATTATAATCACTCAAGTCGCCATGGTTTTGATAGAAAGAGCTGTCAAAAGACATGTCATTGAGTAGAAATTCATTAAAAGACGTTCATAACTGCACGTTGAGTGTGAATCTGCCTATTGTTGAATATTTCATTTAAGCAATACATCGTTAATCATGTTAATAGGGGAAAAATTGTCAGTTTTCGGATAAATATTAAGTTTCGGTGATAAGGATTGCGTATACGGATTCTCATTCAAGAAACCGGATACCAAGGAACTGTTGTTTTATGTTCCACATGGTTAAATACATTTGATATATCATTTTCCTAGAAAAAATGAATTCTGATTAAAAACCCTGTGAAAGAACAGATCCTGTTTTTTTTTTACATATTATTATGTCTATGGACAATGAAGAATTCTAAGCGCATTTTATACGCTTATGTCATTTCATTATTTTATTTTATTTATTTATTTGTTTATTATTTTATTAAATGAAATGATTATAAGGGATCTACAAAATACAAGCCAAGCTTTTCAGTAGATCCCTCCAGTTATGTTTCCGTGCTATGCTTAATTTTACCGACATTATGATAGTACAATTGTTTATTATAATGTAATTATTTCTTCCTCTCTTTTTTTTTCTCCTTTTTTTTTCTTTTTTATAAACACTTCTTAATGTAATTTTGTTTGATATTAATTCATATCAACTTGTTTAAACATGTTTGTTCGTAATGTAACATATTATGTGAAAATAAACAAACCGTGAACCTAGAGCCTTGAACCTTGTTTGTTTATTTATTCATTTCTTTATTCATCTGTTTATTTAATCATCTTTTACTTATTCATTCACTTACTCATTTATCAATTTATATATGTATTCATCTGTTCATTTATTCATTTATTTGTATATTAATTCATTCATTCATATTTTTTAAATTTAATTGTTTATTTATTCAACTCTTTATTTATTTATCTATTTATTTATATATTTCCTTATTTTATTTATTCTTTCGTTCATTCATTCATTCATTCTTTTTCATTATTTTATTCTATTTTTTATATGATTATTATTTATTTATTCATTTATTTATTCATTTATTTATTCATTCATTTATTTATTTATTCATTCATTCATTTATTCATTTATTTATTCATTCATTCATTCATTCATTTAATACTTATTTATTAATTTTGGAAAGGGTATATCCCATCATATGTGAACGAGGCCTTACTTACCAATACCGAGGTGATGATGAAGGTGCGGTTCTCGTAGTCGTGGCTCCCTTTACGTCCGTGTGTGTCGCTATCAAAGAAATAGATTGGAGGGTCGTTGTTCTGACTCCAGATACCGATCTGAAAGGGGCGATGGAAAAAAAAGACCGGGGGGGGGGGGTGTTTCATAAAGCTGTTCATAAAGTTACGCATGACTTTACGAATGGCTTAAATATGACAAGCCATATGGGATGCTCAGTCATTTTTAACTGCATCAACTAAAGTTGAACTGTGCAGATGTAGATTAACATTCTTATCATAACAAACATTTTAATGCGAAGTGTATTTTATACCATGATTTAATTGAGGCTATTGGAAATACACTATTAAACACTTTGTTAAAACATCAGGAAAAACTTTGGGCGTCCTGGCACTTCATATTCAAGTCGTTCGTGAAGTCATGCGTAACTTAACAGCTTTATGGAATAACCCCCAGATTCTATATGTGGAAACATGATGAAAGCAAGAACTTAAAGAATGTCAAAACAAAAATTGAAAAATATTGTTTGTTCTTGTTGATATTTTAAAAATGCAAAATTTAAACAGTACATGTACATAGGAAAATTGAGTTAAGGACAGTGTGTGTGTGTGTGTGTGTGTGTGAGAGAGAGAGAGAGAGAGATATAAATAGAGAGAGAGGGAGAGAAAGAAAGAGAGAAGGAGGTGGGAGAAGGGGTGGGAGAAGGACAATGGAGAATGGGAGAAAAAATAGAGAATGGAAGAGGGGAACAGCAAGAAGGAAAAAAAGGTAGGGAGTAGAAAAAAGGGGAGCAAGGGGGAAGACACAGAGAATGAGAGAGAGAGAGAAAAGGATAGAGAGAGACGAGAGAGAGAGAGAGAGAGAAAGAAAGAGACGAGAGAGAGAAAAAGAAAACGAGAGAGACAGAGAGAGACAGAGAGAGACAGAGAGAGACAAAGAGATATAGACAGAGAGAGGGAGGGATTGAGAGGGAGCATGGGATGAGGATTACGCCATATGAAAAATGAAATTTTGAAGACTGAGGATAAATTCTTACTTGCTGCACCACTCCGTTATGGAGACCGAGTATTTGCAGGGAGTAGTTAGTTCTTGACCCATTTTCATCGAACTGAACTCGGCCACTCAGCTGATCCGATGCTGTCTGTATGACCCAAAGGAGAAGATAGATATATGACTTTCATATAACATAAATCGATCAGGGCAGCGTTTCATCAAACCGTCATAAGCACAAGTTCGCCGACATCCTATTGAAATGCGCATAATTAAGATTAACACGCGTTTCAATGGGATGTCGGGGAACTTGTACTTAAGACGCGCCGTAACTGTTTGATGAAACAATGTCCAGCTTCATCGGAAAAGGGTATGTCCCATGTGACTGATAATAATTACTAGTGATTGTCTTTCTAAAGTTAAAAAATTTCTTTAAAAATTCATTTCCTGCTTGATTGGTATAATATATACCAGGCAATATACTGTGATGTCTTTACATATTGTAATCTTACGATTATTGTTGCTTATCAAAGGATATTACTTTATGCTGACACACACTGTTATGTTTTTCTTGGATGGAAGAAATAAAGAATGTATTTAAGAAAATAATATTAATAAGTAGCTTGCTTCCAAATCTGTCTCCTAAAATCTGCAAGGGAAGTTGCGAGCAATGAGCCAAATCGTAATTAGTTCATGGTGTAAATGACCCTGAAATGACCCCAATTTGTATTTAGCAAATGGAAGTACAAACAAAGAAGAACAAGTGATACATTACAATAACGTTGAAAATAAAGTTAAAATTTGCAATATCAACATTACCGTCATGCCGAAGAAAACTTCGAAGAACGCTGCCAATACGCCATTATACGGTAGCAGTAAGTTACACGTTTAAAGTCTTGTGGTATTCCGGAGCACGCTAAATACGTCTACATACGTCAATATGCGTTGGAGATAAGTTCGATATGATTTAAACAGCAGTTCAAAGCACAATACTCATAAGTTAGAAATACGTTTTAGGTACGCTAGACATTATCTCGACGTATTTCGGCCTATGAGTAACTTACATGTAACGTGTGCGAACGTGTGTCAACGATCGCATAACTTATAGAACTTATTGCCAGCGTATGCGGGACGTATGAGCCATACGTTGGCATACGTCGAAAATTTTTGTGCATGCACAAAAGTTTTCAACGTTATCGCTATACTACGATGTATACCAGCGTACTTCAGCATGCTCTTTACTCGTACAAAACTAACCCATACCTTATTCGACGTACGCCAGCGTATATTCGCCAAATATTTTCATACGTCGGCATACGCTGGATAAATCACCGAGGTGCGACAGCTACATTACATGGAAATACTGAGAAAGTTCACAAATTACTTTTCACCTTAACCTGAACTCATCCTTTTCTTTATGAATTACCGTTTTGAAGGCATCCAAGAGCGCCGGACCAACAACTGACGGTTCCGTTCTCATCCCACCATTTTCCATTTGTTTGAAGCAAGTGTGGTATACTCTTGGGAGCGGCAACTGGCCACCGGTGTCATGGATGTAACGCGCCGCGGCTATGGCCACCCTGCACAGGTCATGTGCCAGTATGGCTTCGTACTTTGATGGAAAGAAAGAAAGAGAAAACATGATAAGGGATAATTTTTCTTGCAACTGTCGTGAATCGGAAGACATAATTTGTTTTCCTTTACCATAAAGAAAGATACACAGTGGACAACTCCCACGTGGGCCACCCCTACACCCTCCTGTGTTTCACTTTCAAACCCCCTTTGGCATATTCGGGTAAAAAATACTTTATCATGAAACTACACTCTATCTTTTTGATTAATTAATTTATTCATTTCAAAGTACAACACACGATTTTAACTCAATTGGACATCATAAATCTTTCTCTTTTTAGTAGGAAAAGGTTTCAAAACACCTATTCAAGTCTAACGGTGAAGTACAGGAGTACGCGATTAAACGAGTCAACTGAATTCATAAATAATGATAACAAAATATCAAACATCTTAATTACTTTTTGATCAATTACTTTCCGGAAAGTAATGACTTTGATACCATTCAGGATCAATGTCGACTTTCCACTATCCCCCAAAATAGCAGGTTATCGCTATTGGCCCAGCATTGCCGACAGGGGACGCATACGCAGAATATGCCACCACGTGTTGTGGCAATAGGAAGAAACACATGTCATCAAACAAACTTTTTAGGCAATATTCAGGCTAAATCATTCTGATATGTCTCACATTGCTAGTTCATTTATTCATCCTTTGAACAAGCAACATATTATATCATTCAAGCGTGGGCATTCGCTAAAAGGGCATTTTGTTTAATAATATTCAATTTGACCTATTGCCACAACAGATGGTGAAACGCAGAGCGCGTTGATAGAGAGAGTTGTGACACGCGCATAATAAGCATGCGCGTACGCGCTCTTAGTTTAAAACATGGCGGATCATGGAGCTCCCAATAATTCCCTTTCACGTACATTCTCTATGAGAGGGAACTTTTTGAAGCTCCATGAAATGACTGACTAATCAGAAGCGACCTCCAATGTCAGGACTCTCTGTATGGATAGCTCTGGTGAAACGTTGTATGCGCCCTCTGTTGGCCAATAGCGCAAGGACACTGTTTTAGACGATAGTGGAAAGTCGGCAGTGGTCCTGACCGTTTACTCACCCCTACTTCCGAATTAGCGAGCGTGGGATGAGAATCTCGGAACTTGTCGGACCAATCACCGAAGAGATCTTGATACGCTTCACTGCTCTTGTTGGTGATCAGGGAGAAGCCAGTGAGGTTCATGCCTCCAAAAGACATATTACTTGTATCTATGGTATCAAAATCCTGTTATAAAAAAAAAAGTTAGAGTCCACATGGGTGGATTAAAGATAACAATAATAATAACATCCTTTATAATGCGCACATATCCATCCCGAGGAATGCTCAAGACACCTAACAAACATACATAATAATTATACAAGAGAGATAAGAAAATTCCACAAGACAGAGAGATTAGTGTTGAATAGGCAACATTTTGAAATATATTACAGAAAATAACCAAAATAATCTGACATGAGATAAGTTTTCAAGTGTTTCTTAAACAAGTTTTGAGTGGGTGACATTTGAATTGAGTGGGGTTGGGGTATAGGGAGTTCCAAAGCCGGGGTGCAGCAGCAGTAAATGCTCTGTCACCCCAGCTCCTCTTTGTACGTAATTCTTTGAACTTTAAAGGGAGTGGGTAACATATCAAAGATTTGATACGGATAACGATTAATGATGGAATCGGTCTGTGTAGAAAATGTAGATATCGCGTTTTCCTGACAATACAAAATACGGCTCTAAAAGGCTTATTATGTGCTGTAAGTTTCTTCTCTTTTTTCACAATTCAGTAATAGGTTCACGTGGTATATTGGCAAGCTCTTTCCCTCTTCTTCTCTTGCTCTCTTCCGCTCCCTATTTCTCAAACACACGCACACACACCCACCCACACACACACACACACACCCACACACACTCACTCTCTCTCTCTCTCTCTCTCTCTCTCTCTGTTTCTATCTCTCTCCCTCTCCCTCTCTCTCTCTCTCTTTCTCTTCAGTATGTTATGTTGATAACCACATGACAGATGGTGAGAAGTCTTACCAGATTCATGTATATGGTGTGATAGGAAGCAGTCACCATTTCTAGCTCCAGTGACTATGAAATTGAAAAAAAAAGGGGGAATAATTAAATGGAGCAAATTATTCCAAATTCAAATCATGACGACTGGTTGTCGGTCAGACCTAGAGGTAAGATTAGTAGCCGGGCTACTCGAGAACGCGGGGACACGTGTCCCCCTCCATCGCATGCCGACAAAAGAGAACAGAAAATGAGAGAAAGAGACATAGAAAATGAAATGGAAAGAGGAAAGGAACGTGAAACGAAGACAAAGGGGCTAGTTGTCATAAACACGGGTAAAATCTATCTATTTATCTCCCATTGATGGATCTTGATACACGGGTTCTCCATAACTTTCTAATGAGATCACAGCTAAAAACACAATAATGGGGGCTCCCTTTTCCGAAGGTCCATTTATCCGAATGTTCATAATTCCGAAAATGTACGTTGGGGATCATTATTCAGAAGGTACTTAATTTCGAAAATGGTATATATTTCATTTCGGCGTTATGAGTCTTCGGAATTACGAACCTTCGGATCAACGAATCTTTGGAATTATGAACCTAGGGAAAAACGACATTTAACCACATAAATAATCTGAAGTTTGAATTTATCAAGGATTAAAAGAAATAATTACAGTTCGGAGAACAGCCTTCGTCAGTGGTAGCCCAGCATCGCAGATGATTCGATGGCTACCAGTGTCCTTCAGTTCGCTCAGGGTCTTGTTCACCGTATCGAAGTTGATACGTCGATGGGCCACCTCGATTCCCAACGGCCGAACCATTTCCAAGAAGTTATGTAGACGAAGAAACCCTATAAGGATTGTGAAGCAGCCAAACGAACAAAAAACTGAAGATAATAATAATACAATATTTATAAAGCGCATAAGCGTTCACTTCTCTATGCGCTGTACAGTACATGCAAAAATAAAACATAATATAGTATAGTATAATATACTACTTTAATACTAACTAATATTATACAAACAAAATGAATATAATTACATGCTACATACTACAATTAAACAATTTAATACAATTTATGATAGTTCAGAAAGGCGGAAAAGGTGGGTTTTAAGTACAGATTTGAAATTAGCAAAAATGGTTGCCCGTCGGATGTACTGTGGGAGATTGTTCCAAAGATTGGTCCAGCAGCTGCGAAAGATCTGCCCCAAAGTATGATGTGTTAGTTGTTGGTACTTTGAGTAGTGCTTGGTTTCTTGAACGAAGGTTATGGGTTGGGTGATATTTCGTGATCAAATCAGTCGATAGAACCGTGTTGTGCCTTGTATGTCAGCAATGGGAGTTTGAATATTATTCGCTTGTCAACAGGCAGCCGATGCAATTTTTTACGGATTTGAGTTATGCTATATAGACGAGAAGTTCGAGAAATAAGCATTATATGACAGCATAAATATTTAAGCAAAATAAATAAATAAATAAATAAATAAGAAATACGGTGTAGCGAAGATAATACACAGGTGGTGGCAAAGTCATAGATTCGGTAAATATGTAACTTTTTGCGTCACTCGTGCCTGGAAGGGAAAAGCGAACTGTTTTGTTTTTGTTTTTGTTGTTTTAGTTTTTGTTTTTGTTTTTGTTTTTTGTTTTTGGTGTGTGTTGCTGTTTCAAGATTTTACCTAATTATGAACAACGCTTATATTTCAGACGCGTGCACTTCCTTAATTATGCCCTATCTGATGATACTAAAAATTGATATTTTTACTCAATTTTGGGGTAGAATTTTTGTAAAATCATACTTAGTTTACACTTAGCCCTATATCGTTCTGAAGTTGTTAACCATTAATTCTAAGCTACACTGTATTTTTTATATATTTATTTATTTGTTTTGCTTAAATATTCATGCTGTCATATAATGTTTCTTAGATATTCAAAAAGTTTGAATTAAAGCTCTAAACTTATTTTAAGCTGCACAAAAAATACTGAATATCTGATGGAGCAATGTGAACACAGTCTAGTCTGTTTGTCACGAGACACCTGCACAATAGTTTGACCTACCCGTCTGTCCCTCGTAAATGTATGCTAAACTGGTCCAGTGGAAATAGTTGACGTAGTCGATCAATGGTTGGAGGACTTGTGGCTGCATAGCGAGGATATACTCTGACGAGAAGTCCGGGTAGACGTCACGTGGTGCAAAATTTGTAATGAAGTAAGGGATTTTCACTTCGCGGCTGGCGTAGGCGGCGTTGTAGATGGTGTTCACGTCAGCGTCACCGGCTATCAGCATGTAGTTTTGGCTGAGTGCTCCACAGACTAAGAAACAAAATGAAAATTGTTGTAGAGAGGAAAATGAACACATATAGGAACTTTTGTATTAAGCGATGTAAAAGTGTAATGTATTATTATTATTATTATTATTATTATTATTATTATTATTATTATTATTATTATTATTATTACCGTTATTATTATTATTATTATTATTATTATTATTATTATTATTATTATTATTATTACCGTTATTATTATTATTATTATTATTATTATCATTATTATTATTATCATTATTATCATTATTATTGTTATTATTATTACTATTATTATTATCATTATTATTATTATCATTATTATTATTATTATTATTATTATTATTATTATTATTATTATTATTATTATTATTATTATTATTATTATCATCATCATCATCATTATTAGGGGTGCGTGTAATCCCTAAGGATCATGTTTTTCTTTCTATTTCCCCCATTTTTTTTTCTCTTTCTCTCTTTTGCGTGTTTGCACTCCCTTCACATGCTTCCCGGGGCATGTGCCCCCTCTGCCCCATAAGATACGCCACTGAAGTTGATAGAATAGTATAGAACATGTTCATTTATTGTAATGTTTTATTTATCCTCATTAACATTGGGGGTCTTGTGTTAATCTAATGGCAACGTACTTATTATCATGATTGTTAATGGCCACATTCTTCAAATAAAGTGAAAAGTTCAAATAACTTTTTATCTTCTTTTAAATTTACCATACTGGAGATATGATTTGCTCGTCTCCACTAACAGGATAATTTCCGTCTTTACTGAACGAATTCTAACTATATATTTATATCCAGTAATTATGTGTCCAGAATCAGAATGTATTTTGCCATCAGTGTAACATCAGTCATAGGATCATGAACTAACAGAATTTAAAAAAAAGAAAAAAAGAAACTGTCAATATGTATATAAACAGCAAATGACTAAATTGACATCAATATTAAAGAATGAAATATATTCACGTGACTTTTGAAAGCTCAGAAGAACTATTCTTCCTTTCTATATAAAATGTATGAGTCAAGTGACAAGACATTGCATGGGGAATAACAGAAAACTGGCAATCGCTTGATTTTGCTTGTTGTTTACATGTACGTGTATGTTGAAAGCGTCTGCTAGAGCAAAAATGGCGTTAACTCGCTGTAAAAATATAGGAGTTAACGCCTTTCTGGCACTCCGAAGAAATATGCAAACAAATATTTGTTTTTCTGCTGGTTATGCATGTACATGTATGCATGTATGACGTATATTCGGACCATTATTCATGAAAGTGTACATTATTTTATTGACACCATCTGATTATGTACCCCTTGCCTTCGATGATCTGTGCTTCAATTTCGCATTCATAACCTGCATTATCATTTGGGTCGCAGAGAGCTCTTCGCAATATTTCTCTTCCATGTTGGATCATTCTCATTTCTTCTCCTTCTTCTACTTTTCCAGCTTCTCCCTGCACTGGTTTTTGTTCAAGCTCATCTGCCTTCATGGGCCTTCATGGCACACAGGGCAGGGAGTGAATAATGAATGGGGTCTCAGCACGAAACGTGTGACATTTCGAGCAGTTCTTATCCGCTCGAGACTTGCGGTGTATCGGACTGTCTCTGCGAATAATCACCCCCTTCATGATCCTCTCTCTCCTTGCCACCAGAGGTGCGTTCCCACTGCCATGTGAGGAAGGAATGATGTATATTGGTGAATGCTCTTGGCTCTCATACGAGAGGTCCTCCGTTCGATCCTTGCCCGGTGCTTACATCCTTGGACATGGTGTTTTACCCACATCATCATGATTATGTCCCCCTCGACCCAGGTGTATTAAATGGGTGCCTGGTAATGCCGGGGTAATAATATCTGCACGGCCCTTAGGAAGGGTAATATTATTTCTGATGAAGTTAGCCAGGGTAAATGAAACCATAATTATGAATATCATTTTCTTGTATATGATTGCTTCGAAATACCAGCGCTTGTTTTCTTCTGAGTGCTAATGAATCAGTGGTAGATCATTTGTTTCGGAAGGTCCCGGGTTCGAAAGCTAGTACTAGTGCCTTTTGGGAAGACATTAACACTCAATGCACAAATTCCCTTGAATAGAACTTAACACCGAAAATCCCCTGCTTATCTGCAAGCATACACTATTCCTTAGAAGTCAGATAATACAACAACGGCAACATCATCAATTACAACATCAATGACGATAAGATTACAGGCTCTACAAAGTCTCAAAATCCTTCAAAGTGTACTCCATTATGTCAAAGTGCAACACAAAGTAAAATCTGATTTATTATTTTCAGAGCAGTTTAGAAGTTCCAGCCTGTTTTTACCCCATCATGCAAACGAGGAAAGGCAAAAAATTTCCATGCAAGCTGAGGGAAGGAAAAAAGGCTTTACCAAAACTGATAGCAGCGTGAACAAACCTACCTTCGGAGTCTTGACTTCACATAAATGATAAAGACAGCTGTATGTAGCCACGAAAACATGAATTTTTCGAAGTGCACATTTCATCTGTACTATAAACATGATAAATGTCATGTTGGTGTCTTGGGTGTTATTAAATTCCATCCAACAGGCCAAAAACATTCATAATCCCATCATAAATCAATACTTTGTTACCAGGTTTATTACATCCAATCTTGATTTAATTGAGTTCCACATAACATATTTAGAGGCGCTATCGAGAACAAAAAATGAAAGTCAGTGTTTCAATAATTGGTAAAAACAAAAATGTTCAGAGTAAGAGCTTAAGGTGTCCTCAATCTAAAAGAAAAACACATTTTGAAAGAAAAAAAATCTAATGAGGTGAAGTTGTATGGGTCTAATGGATATTCAAGTATACGTTGTTGTATATATATATAAGCAGCCCCCGTAAATTTCTAAACTACCAATACTTAACCGTTACCATAATAAATTATATTCGACAATACTGTAGTTTAGTGTATGTAATGAAATGACGAAATTCACGGTAAAAAAATTAGCCGTAAATTACATGGCGATAGATAGAAAAATAAACACACAAAGCACAAACAGAGTATGTCACTAAAATCAATAAATTGTCAACTAAAATCTAGAACTGGACTGATGAAGGACCACTGGGACATGAGGCCGATAATACGAATAGTACCGGCGGATTTTTATTTATTTATTTTTTTTTTTTTTTGGGGGGGGGGGTATGTCAGAATATTTTAGATATATTGTGCCCCTGCCCCTGTTTATTTCTTTACAAACATGGCAAAGAACCAGTGGCGTAGCATGGTCCACCCACACACTAAGGGGACTTGCATCGCCATCAGTTGGGCACCATTCTTTATACTCGATGGAGGAAATTCGAAAAACAAGGCTATTGTGTTGGGGTGATGGAAAGGGTGGTTTCATCTTCGTTTATTTTATTCGGCTGTTCGATTTTCTGGAACACACGACCCCATGTCCCACCTCCCCCCCCCCCCTTGCCCCTGTTTTATATTGTAAGTGCACCCTACTGCATTTGCCAAAATGAAGCTCTAGGTTTTTTCTTTCCTTTGGCATCCGTGCCCCCGTGCCACTGCCCCCCCCCCCCCCCAATCTGTAGCCATTGCTTAGTATTATAAAGACCTCACTGTGCTTACTTAATATCCAAGAACGGTTTATTATTATTATTATTATCATTAGTAGTAGTAGTAGTAGTAGTAGTAGTAGTAGTAGTAGTAGTAGTAGTAGTAGTAGTAGTAGTAGTAGTAGTAGTAGTAGTAGTAGTAGTAGTAGTAGTAGTAGTAGTAGTAGTAGTATAAAGACCTCACTGTGCTTACTTAATATCCAAACCTCTGGAAGCGCATAGGGACGTTATATCATAATGTGATATGCGCTATACAAGAACGGTTTATTATTGTTATTATTATCGTTATTATTATTATTATTATTACCAGTGTTTGTCAAAATGAAGCTGTTGTTGATCTGTGCCCTTGCGTCTAAGCCCATCAGCTGGAAGGGACTTCCGGTGCTGTTGCTTTGGATGTTGTGCTTGATCATGCCCCGTCGAAAGCCAACACTCTTCGGGTCGTCCTTCGGCACATCTTGGTTGAAGATCCCAACTGTTGGTGCAAAATCAAATTCAAATATAGATTCGATTTTCACCACTCAAATCCAAACATTGATTGAAATCCAAAATTAGTTTCAATATAGAACAAACAACACAGAGTTATCAACATTTTTTTTAAACACAAAAACAAACACAAACAACATGCTAATGGACACTCCACAACAAGATGAAGAGCAATATGTATTAAGCATATAGAGACTACACCCATCATCCAGTACAAATACACATCGGATGAATACCCGGGTCAAATGCCTCGGGACAACTACATCCAGACAAAAACAGCGATAGGAAAACTATCCTTTAATGATTATCCACCGGTTACTACCGTAAGGGGGCAATTGTCCTGAGGTGAATAAAGAGGGGTCTTGAGAGTAATCGTTCGGGTAATTATCAGTATTTACCGTTGGTAGTCATACTTTTTATGATAAAAGAATAGCTCAATAAGAATTGGGGGGGGGGTCATAAATATTTGTCTGAAACGACCAAAAACATGCTTCTTGCAGAAAAAAGGCCTTCACATGATCATTGATAAATAATCATGACCTTTTCTGTAAGGAACTCTACTTAAACCTCTCAGATATCTTGAATCGTGTCAAATTAACAAGTGAGGGGATTGGTAGATAAATTTAAAGTGTAGCCCCAAATGAATCCTAATTTCGAATTATCTTGAGCTTACGCTACTACGTGCTAACCCACTTTTGCATTGGTACGGCAAAATATACCAAGGAGTTATCAGTTCTGTGATAACTCCTTGATTATACCACAACCTCGGAAGCACTAGCCAGATTCTGTAGTTATGTTCTAGGTGGAATTGTTTTACTATGGGATAGGTAGACATTTTCCGCGCCCCTCTAATTGTCTATCCAGACTTTGTAGTCTATCCAGTCAGTAAACCCGGTTATCTTAGATAATAACAATTCAGCCTAGAGAGCTTCAGCAGGGTTCAGAGCTCTTTAGCCTACTTATACTCTACGATCGTACTGCAATCTGATTTGGGAAGAATTTGCACTAGCATTTGGAAAGAACGTTAAAAGCATGTAAAATCTTACTGGACAAAGTTTTGATTGGTCATTATGGATTTAGAATAATAAAATCAGAATCTTGGCGGAATGGCGACTGTTTTATGTGTGCGGTAGGCTTTATGTTTTGAGTCGCAATATCGTGCTATACCTGGTGAGGTCTATTAAAAGCAAAATGTGCAGATTCCTAAGGTATTGAAAATTTCACTTGTGGGTGCAATATATATCATTGGATATGAACGCATCCTCGCATTCGGGTGTATCATTATTGTTTGTAATTACGCTCAGCTAAATTGATATTCGGGAAGCATAGGGAAAGATTTATGATTTCCCCGAGGATCATCAACTATTCATGAACTAATCATAGGTTATTCCGACTGTCGGGACGTGACTTAACTTGAGATTTGATATACTTGACTTGGCATATAAATCATATTATTCTCCACTCCCTTGGTTCTCCCTCTTCCTCCCTCCCTTTCTCCCTCCCTTTCTCTCTCCCTCTCTCCGTATTTCTCTCCGTCTTTCTCTTCTCTCCCTCTTCATCTCTCTCTCTCTCTATCTCTTTCTCTTTCTCTTTCTCTTTCTCTTTCTCTTTCTCTTTCTCTTTCTTTCTCTTTCTCTCTCTCTCTCTCTATTCCTCTCTCTCACACCCTCATTTTCAGTGGCATCCATTTTTTTATATATTAATCTGTATTTGACTATTTGTATGTTTAATTCAAATTCTCTATTTGTTTTTCTAAACAGATTCCAAAATATTGTTTCATCTCACTCTTTTTTAACAAAAATAAAATATTAAAAGAGATTGCAGAATGATGGAGAATGAGAGACTAGAATGACGCCATGCTTTAAGATTTCTTCTTCTCCCTTTCTCTCTCCCTTTCTCCCTCCCTCCCTCCCTCATCTCTACCCCTCACCTCTCTCTCTCTCTTCTTTTCTCTCTCCCCCTTCTCACCCAAATCCCGTAGGATTGATTTGGACATAGGTTCTTATTCAAATAATAGTTCTACATTTAAAATCTCTCTTTAAAAAATGATAATTTCAAATGCAGATATTTGGTATATAACGGCAATTTTTTTTTTTTTTATTTGTTTTAGTCATATCTTGATGATATTGATTGTTGTTATGTCAGATTACTTTCAATAAAAAACGGAAAGAAAAAAGTCACCACAAATTTATTTTTCCCTCTTTCCAACTACCGTTATAGGAAAACATACAATGAATACACATTTATATCAAAGTTTCTATGTTTTCCGAAGTGCAATCGCAATCTGCTGCAAACTTCATATCTAAAGGAGATTAACTCGAAAAAGAGGAAAGGGTCATGTGCGTTGATAATGACACGTTCTAAAGCAAAAATGCAAATTATGTTGTTTTTCATAATCCATATCGATGTCTTGTGGTGATCTATTTGATTAATTTAACCCCCCCCCCCCCCCCCCGAGTGTCACGACAGTATTCATTCAATTTTTTTTTTTTTTAGAGAGAGAGTACTCCTAGAGAATGAAGAAGGTCTATTGTCAGATTTGTTGCTAATCAGGATTATGATTAGATGTCTTTAGGTCGCATCAACGTTTGTAAGAAAATTATGAAGACGAGCCTGAAACTCAATATCACAGCATGTATTTACCAAGACGCTGTATATGTATAAAAAATTAGCAGAGTCTAAAGTTACCTCACTCTGGTGTCATATAACAGTATGTGACAAACATTATTTCATCAAACATTAATTCCTCCATCAAGAAATACGTACATGTATATGGCGGTTACTTTATATCAATGTTTAGAGCATGAAGCAAGCATTCTAAATATATGATAAATATCATGTACTACTACAAACATTTTTAAGGAAGCATCAGAATTTTGTAACAGTATTTTTTTCTCATCTTTACATTAAACAACAGTAAACAAACGAGGAACAGAAACATAAAAGATTACAAGAATACTCTCCCTTTTCCCCTTCCTTTTTTAACAGTAATTCGCAAACATGGAAATGAATAGTGTAGAAATAGTTGGTGTCATTAGATAGGGTTATAAAGTCTAAGTTTCTGGAACTTTTGTACCCAACATTTTGTTATATAAGACGTGGATATACAGGTGTTTGAAAATTATTGAGCATTGTTTGCGTTTTGGGAAAATCTTGGAACAAGCAGAACCCATTGGCACAGTAACAGTACTAAAATGAAAACAGAGAACAAAATGACTTGTGAGGTAGTACTTACATATGGTGATCTGGAAGCCTGCAGACGCAATGTAGACCAGGCTAAACAGGATACCGATGATCAGTTGAAGCTTTCCTTTATGGACAGCCATTTTGTCCAAGTCTGGGCTCCTAATTCAGGATATCAAATTGAAAGATTTCAGAGCGTTTCTTAGTTTCAGAAGGAAGATACCCAAGCTCTCATCTCCAAATGATGAAGTGAATTAAAGTTTCCCAGAACTGCAAAACAAATTCGGGAAGGAGAGGGCATTCGATTATCCGAGGTAATACAAATTGGATGGCATGAACAGTATACACTGAGAAAACAATGCATGGAACAAACAATACACAAAGAATATAGCGAGTATGCAAAACAAATGAAGAAAGGAAACTTGCCTAAAAGCACTATGTGTGTGCGACACATTGATTTCTTGTATTGTCGTTGTGATCCACTGCGTCAAATAGGTTGAGCTCTCCTCAAAATATTGGAAGTCAAGCGAACATTCCTCTGGGTGGAATAAAATAAGATAAACGTACACAATCTGAGCAGAAGATGTATGGTTTCGAATAATCTATGATTAGACCATTAACCGCGAAATGAAGAGCAGAGTTGAGATGACAAAGATGAGTGAACTAGAGAAATCACATCGGAGTACCGGTAGTGTTCGAAGAAAATTCGCTATGAAATGAGATCAAGTACCTATTTTGATATGACCGAGCAAAGGCTACTTAGCATTATGTTACCAGCAGATCCATGAGTTATATTTTGTCATCAAAATAAAAATGTTCTAGATAGCAGGCGCAGTGGACCGTTTTTGTTTTTTGTTTTTGTTTTTTTAAGTGAGGTGCATACAGTTTGCGAGGAGCGAGGAGAAAGATATGGGCGGCGATCCGTTTAGTGGAGAAAAGCGGGGGTAGTCGTGTTCCCTGAGCCGCCCTTCCTCCGCGGAGCTTGCAAGTGAATTATTCCAGTCACTTACTCTCACATTCGATCTTCATCACCATCTCATCTTCTCTTCCTCTCTCCCGTTGATCGTTAGAGGCGAGGTGAAACGATGCGAGAATGATGAGCTGCGCTTACCGAACCTCGAGATCTCTCGCACGCCGCGTCTCATCCGGGGAATTCTCCGGCAATTCACGCTCTTCTCCCGAGAAACTTTTTTTTTTTTTTTTTTTTTTTTTTTTTTTGCAGTGTCATCACTTTTGATGGCGTGGTCAGGTATCGGGCCTATTTTGGTACACTTTGGTCGAGGGCGACAGAATCAGTTATTAATTGTGTAGACTTAGTTCCTTTGAACCCCCCCCCCCCCCCCTCCCCCTTCATTCAAATGAAGAAAAGAGTGCATATTCAGAAAGACATGGTGGGGAAAGAGAAGGAGAGAGAGAGAGAATAGAGAGAGAGAGAAAGAGAGAAAGAGAGAGAGGGAGAGAAAGAGAGGGGTTTGAGTTGAAAAGAGGAGATGTTCGTGGTTCAAGTTAATATTATATATTAGTTTGGTCTTAGAATATTGCATTGAATGGTACTCTACATTATACAACCATTTCTTAAACATAATAAAATCTAACTCCTTATGCTCACATTATTTTCCCATATCTGGCATACATGTCTATAGCTATATCGCCTCTCTCTCTTTCTCTCTCTCTCTCTCTCTCTCTCTCTCTCTCTCTCTCTCTCTTTCTCTCGTTCTCTCTATCTCTCTCTCAAGCTTTATATGTATATTTCCTCTTCCTATTTCTTTTAATGTCTTCTTCATCTTTTCTCTGGTTCAATGTTCTTTTCTATCTATTTAACTTTTATACCCATGATTATTCCTTTTATAGTGCTTAAATTCTTCATTTTTTCTTTGAAAAAAAAATATCTCAGAGTTTTAATAGAGATCAATGACATCCCTTCACATATTTCTAAATAATATGAATTCTCTTAAGTATTCAACAGTCGACGGATTCTCAAATAAATCTGCATGATCTTATTCAAGTAAATAATATGTATAGAAGGAAAAAAATTAGAAATTGGAAATGAAATATATTCTTTAAAATATATATCTATATATGAAGCATATAGTGCTCGATACACCGTGTAAAGTGCATGATATACACTACACGTCTTCTTGTAGAAAATGACGCTAACAGAATACACAAGAAACTCAATCTGATATGAAAAAACATGTTTATTGATATACAATGTGTTCAATCGTTGAAAATCTATATACTTGCATACTTATACTGATTGTTCAATGCATTAAAAAAGTCGTAATATACACATAAAAAAAAACATTTGATTATATTCAACACTGTCTTGTAAGTACCACTTCACTTTATTCCACACCTTTTAGTTAAGAGTAATCATGTCATGTTTCCTCATCGATATTGGTACAAATGAGAGATTGTGACAATATGCTATGATGTAAAACGTTTTGATATTATGCTTGTTTATAAAATGAGTTTCTACAATAAAACTAGCGTTTTAATACAACATAATTTATTTTTCAAAATTGTAGAATATTCACTAAAACAATACCTAAAAACATATGATATTAGACGTTCAATATTTCGTTTTTTCAAATATATCTACAACATTCAAAGTGTCAATAAAATGAAGGTCAAACGGAGCTACGTGTAATTTGTATGTAACTTTCATCGATGTCACTCCTTCCTATTCAGTAATTGCAAACCCATAAAAATAATAAAATGGGGAGAGGACAGGGAAATAAAAGGGAAAGCAAGAAAATAGATAGATGTACAGATGGTAGACAAACTTGAGAAAATCATGGGGGGGGGGGCAAAAGACGGAGACAAATGAAAGCAGTTCAAATAGCAATGATGTACGCACCGGATTGTGCATTGAGATATTACTTTTTAAAAATATTATCAGTATGCATATTACATTTCGCCGTCACTGATTGCACCTTGGAAGCAATATCATGATTTATACAAAATATTTTTGGCACATCAGCTATGATCATTATAGAAAACACGTAATCTAATGACTTGAAAAGCTAGGGAAATCGGGTTCCCCCCCCCCCCCCCCCCCTCTAAGATTCAAGTCTCTGAAAGCAACTTCGTAGATATATACTTTATAACATTTGTTATTAAATCATTACATTCTTATTCAAGCAAATTTAGAATACAACCAGATACATACAGCCAGATACTACTAAAGAAGGTCACCTTTACAATGCATAAAATTATACTACCGCACAACAACTGTGAATCCAATGGACATCATTCTATCAACCTGAATACACCCTCTACGGCAGTAAACTTATATGAAATAGCCTTTTAAGTATGAGTATATGGCTCACGTTAAAAAAAAAAAAAAACCTGGTTCAAATCCCTCACTGGAGCCAGTGGCGGAGATCTGTTAAGCAGTTCTATTCATCAGGGGGGGGGGGGGGGACGACCTATTGTTACGTCCCCCTCTGATGAAAAGAATTTCCTGCATATTTACGCCCAGTCTGGAGCCCATCAATTGCGATGTAAAATCGCGGTCCTTGCACCGTATTTTTCTCTTTTTTATCAGCCTACAAGTCTGCACAAGCCTATGGATCTTTCATTTGATTATTATATTTATTGAGTATCTCTTTTGATTGACATCATTAGTGTTATTGTTTATTCCTCTAGACCCATCTAATAGGTAAGGTGAATAAATCAACGTTTCATTCAAATCCTAATGAATTTTCAAGGTTTTATCTTACTTAATGTATACTGTGACCTATCAAAACTGATACAATGTAAAAGGAACACCTAACTTTCTTAATAGTTGTAAAGACATAAACCATAATTATGTTAAGACCCCATGCAATGCCTGAGTGCTACCCGCTGCACCGTGCCATAATTTATAGACTAAATAATTGTTGTGCAATGTCTAAAACTTTTCTGGTCCTGCATAATCTATATCTTGATGATTAATTAAAGAAGATGCATACCGACCGTACTCACTGAGGTATTGTTTAAAGAAAAAATGTGATATAAAGTCATGTTGATTAAAATTCTTGTTACTCCAGTCTAAAAGTTTAATTAGAATAAAGAGCATTTCGGAACCACTGACTATTCTTTTTAAATAACGTTCCAAAATTTTATGTTCTCAACATGTCAAACAACGTCCTCACGTATTTCATTGTCATTGAATTTTCTTGAGCAACAGAAGGCCTAAATCCATAAGCAGTGCATTAACATGTTTCACTTGCATATCATGCTTCGTCTGCTGTCACGACAACCCCTCTTTTTTGACAATGTCTACTCTCTCAATTAATTCTTTCGCCAAATCACTACACATTTTGTGTGTTGGCTCAATAACTTTAGATTCAGAACCCTAAAAAATATACCAGATGCATGAGTCATGTGAGTAGGTAGAACAAAAATTTCTGCACACTCTGTGTCCATTTGTGTTGCCTGACCTTATTGCGTTTGATGCTAGGAATTTTAAAAAGGAGAAAAAGCTTTAAAATCCTTAAATTGGCAACACATTGAGAGGTTGAACATCATTGTATCTTTATCAAAATTTTCAAATTTCTTTTTCAATTTTTCGACAAAGTTCGTAACCATGTATATTGTTTTCAAAGACATTACATCTTATTATAACTATGTAGCACTAAAAGAAAAAAATATATTATTGTTGCGAATTTGATCAATTTAGTCTTTAAATAATTCTTGTCACGAAAGGATGCAGAGGAGTGAAAATTCACTCTTTTGGAGTGATATAATGGATCACTTCTGAGAGGCATCCAATTTATATTATAAACATGATCGCATAGACCGAGAAACCATCGCCTTTTTGAAATGTGCACACATTACAATGACCTGTTGCGAAATCCGAGCATTATTTCTATGGGATATACAACAGGGTATTGAAATTGCCCTCGAGTTGATTTTTCGAAAGTAGTTCCGATCGCGTTTATAGTGAAATTCTCTGTAAAGTAGTGGATGAATTACTCTTTTGACAGTTGACTGCGCTATTTTTAGAGTGGATTTCCACTTTGAAACGAAATGGTCCCTATTTGACTTTAATATATTCATTCCCACTCCTGTACATTCAGAGAGTATGCGCGTTCAAAACATTTCTATGAAATTAGAATATCATATAATGAGGCATATATTTTCAAGCCATACGTGGAAAAGTGTATAAAAATATGATCATTAATAAAGATATACTGAGCCATGAATTGAAGAAGCGACGGAATAAAATGATTTTGTTTTAAGAAGCACATCTTAACTCCCAAGCCAAACACGAAATAAGTATTTGAACACACACAAGTAGGTGGTGTCATTACAAAATGGCATCACCAAGACTAGCGTTATGTGCCTTTGTTTCTAAGATCTTCGATGGTGATGTTATCGAAGACGAGGTAGACCAGCCAGTAGACGAGGTTGAGGCTGAAGAAAACCAGCGGGAAGACGATTCGCGAAACCCTGTCGACGGAGTACGGGTTGAAACCGAAGACGCAGACCTTCTCCCTAAATGACTGCGTGTACGAGCACAGGGTCTCCTCCATGCAGTCCGGCTCTTCCTTCGACACCTTCCCCTCGATGATACCGTAGTCGTCGCCGGATTTCCGCTTGGCGTCCGCCTTCAGGCTCCGTGAGATGTCTTGCGATGTCGGCGGTCTGTGATCTCTGCTCGACGTTCGACCGTTTTGTTCGGACCGTGATCGAGAGTTTTCCTCTTCTTCTATTCCGATTGCCTGCAGCGTCAAAGAGTGGGAGAGAGAGAGAAGGGGGGGGGGGGATTAAACAAGGCAATTATAGCCAGATTGTGTATCGCCCACCTTCGACCAAATCATATGAATGTCGCCAAAGAGCATCCTTGATCCTAATTTGGTTGCACTTGGAACAATGTTTGCAAAGTTATTGGTCGTATTAAAGAGAGTCTTGTGGGTAACAACTTTCATTTAGCCTAAAATGACAAATAACCTCAAATGACCTTTGATAATTAGCATGTGATCCTCGGCAGTACCATAAGATGAATGTCCCCAAAGTGTACCTTTTTTAAAGGCTATAAAGAGGGGGAGGGTCTTATATTTCATGAAAATAACACGAATATTGCATCTTTAAGGCATTATTTCTACACCTCAACAAAAATTGAGCTTATCGTCATCTTGTGGTGGTGCTCCGATATATGCTGCGGCAATGCTTGCTCTATTTCGTCAAAGATATAGGGTTAGAGTTAGGGTTAGAATTAGGCTTGCAATTGGATTTTAGGTTTGGTTTAGGGTTAGGTTAGGGTTAGGGGTATAGTATTTGGTCCAGGGTTGAAGTTAATGAACCCAATTAGTGTAGAATTTTGGCCGCGGATCAATAAAATTATTGTCGCTAGAGCAAGTGTCGTACAACCCTCATGGTCTGACTTACCACGTCATTTGTCCGAGCGGCGTCTTCTTTCGAAACATTTCCTTGCTCTTGAAACTCTTTCATGAGTTGGCGGGCTTTCTGGTAGCGAGGTTGATCGTAGTAAATGACGACGACGTACTCCAAGAGGGCAGCAAACACGAAAATATAACACATACCTAGGACCATTAGGAAAAATGAAATCACAAGTTTTTTTTTTAAAAATCAAAAAAGGAGACGCTCATTATAAAATAGCGCCATATATTTTTTTAGAAGAGAAAACTATTTTTAACGAATCTACACACAGGTGTTGTGGTGTGGTCTATAAGTCTCTGGACTGAGAACCACAAGATGCGGGCTTTGAATTCTTGCCGCAGCACTAACGTCCTTTGACAAGATATTAATCCATATTTGCCACTCTCGACCCAGGTGTAGAAAGTAGGTACCTGGTGTAAGATGTGTTCCTTTAATGCACTGAGCTTTACTGCTGCCGGAGCTAAAGCCGGGTTGATAATATCAAAAGTCCTTTGGAAGCTCATATAGACTTTATAGGATAATGTGATATGCGCTGTACATGAACGGATTATTATTATTATTATTATTATTATCATATATCATATCCATGCAATTTGCGATAAACAACATGAGTATCAATATTTGGGTAACATGAAATAATGGCATGAAGGTCATTCTATAGAACATCAAAAACCCCACTGTTTATTCAATGGGATTGGAAATAATCACACTGTCTATTTTGATAACTTTAAGTGCCACTGTTTATTCAATGTTTACATCTGAAGCGCAGCTGTTTATTCAATGCAACATTAATGTCCCACTGTTTATTTCATATATCTTCACACTGTTCAGAGTACATAGATCACAGTCCCGCTGTTCGTTTAATAGAGTATCTAATTACTGCCCACATCAGTGGTAGCGAAAAGAAATAACTACATGGAGGGTTAGGGAGAGAGTGAGAGAGAGAGAGAGAGAGAGAGAGAGAGAGAGAGAGAAAGACAGGGCCATAAAAGAAAAGGAGGAGATAAGTTACAAATCGTAAAGCGAGGGGGGTGAGGGGGCTGTGATGGAGAGTATTGGGAAGAGAGAAATAAAGAAAGAAAGAGTGAGGGGAAAGAGGGTGAGAAAGAGAGAAAGAGAGAGAGAGGGGTGAGAGGGAGAGAGAACTGAGGATACATGCAGGCAAGCAGGCAGACAGAAAGACAGAAAGACAGAAAACCAGGGAAGGATTGTCAAATATGTAGGATGACAAATATCATATGGGAAAAAAAAACGAAGAGAAAAAAAACAATAGTCAGATAGAGAGAGAGAGAGAGAGATTGACAAAAAATAACTAGGAAATCCAGTAAAACAAACATACAAAACTCGACCGAGAAACAAGTCGACTGCATTAATGCAGGAGTGCTTGGGGAGGTAGTTGCCTGTGTCGCAGACCGGCACAAGGAGTGAAAGAAAAAAAAGGCTGAGACGGACAAGAAACTAGGAAAAAAATAGTGATAGCTATTGATGGTATGCGATATGATATCATACTAGTACCCCCGCCCCCCCAAAAAAGCAAAAAACCCTACCAAGAAACAAGTCGATTGCTTTAATGTAGGACAGCTTAGGGAGGGAGTTGCCTGCGTTGCCAACGAGCGTAGTCATGGTCAGAACCGTCGTGATACCGAGGGCGACGCGGGCGGGTACGGCGTTGCGGTTGATCCAGAACGACAACCACGATAGACACGTGATCATCGATGACGGAATGTAGGTCTGGATGACGTAATACGTGATGTCACGCCCAAGATAGAAGTCTGCCGTGACGACTGTGTAATTTCCGACTGAGGAAAGCAATTTTAAATAAATCTTTAAATACATTTTCATTAATAACTGAGAGTTTTGTTGCTTTCCCTCTGGAGAGGATAATTCAAGCTATGTTCAGATATGAGACCGACAGGTTATCATAATATCACAGTGGCCACTTTGATGATATAAAAGTTGAAAGACCAATTTAAGATCAAGTGATGACACGAAAAGAAAATGGTTGCAATAGTATATGCTGCGATGAGGAATGCTTTGCTGTCAAAGCTTACATTAACCAAACTCCTAACTTCAACCGTGGACCAGACACATGGGCGGCGATCCGGGGGATGGGGGTTGACGATGGGGACCCGTCCCCCCCCCCCCCCCCCCCCCCTGAAATTTTCAGTTTTGTACAGCAACCAGTGGCAAAAGAAATCTCCGCACATGAACAGACATAATATCTAAATCTTACCCTAAACGTAAACCTAACCTAAAACCAAAATCGCAGCCTTAACCCTATATTTTTAACTTTGATGAAATAAAATCCCGGAGCAATTATCCCCGGAACACCCTAATTTGAGAAGGTCCCAGAGACTTGTCGCTGGATCTCTTAAATTTTTCTTTGATTTTAGTAAATAACAAACATTAACTAACGATTCTATGCTACTGAGATTATTTCCTGCTCAAGTGGAATATTGAAAAAATATGAGGTGAAAAATAATTTACGGTCCATGGTCCTAAATATATTATCCCTCTTGCCACGACTACCAGAATAGGATCATCTTTCAGTTGTTCCAAATGTTTAAATATAAGGGATATCAACGCAAGAAAACGATAAGTTATTATGATAATTATTACCTTGGTCACTTAAAGGATATACAAATTGAAATGCCAATTTGAAATCAAGTAGTGATAAACAATATTAGCACATATTCATATTAAACTGGCATGCTATTAATTAAAGTTGACCTGTACTTACCAAAATACTCGGCAATACTTGACCGGGTACTACAGTCTAAAAACTTGAATTGAGGTAGTGAGATTTTAGGATCGACAGAGACAGGACTGTTTTCGAGCCAAATGAATTTAACATCAGCATCACTGTAAGCATCTAAAGATAAATGCAAGAGAATATGAAGAAGTATTACAAAGATTGTGACCTTATGAAAACAATTTTCGTTGTAATCAAAATTGTTAATGTTGCCTTTTTAGAGATTAACTTGCGGTGCGTTTATTAACCATGTTAGTTCAATGAATTCCAGAGTTGATAATGTCCAGAGCTAATATTGTGCAATGAGCCCAAGCTTGCAAGGTTTACGAATTATGTACTTTTTCAATTTTTTACAGATCACGTATTCACTAACTCATGCCAAATATTCAAATAGCTATTAAAGTCAATTCGGGTCTTTTGAGATTTAATATATAAACGAATTACATACGAGATTACGACCAAATCAAGGGGAAAACATCCAGGGGAGATGGATATGTTGAGATCAGGACCCTGTTTTTGTGGGGGGTTTTTTAATAGTTGCGATTGATTCAAACCATAATAACATGTTCAAATCGATCGCAACTTTAAATCAATCTCAATTCGGTTAGAAAGTGATAGGAGTTTGCAAGGTTGCGATTGATTGGAGGATTTGCGATCAATCCCGGTCTTTAGGCAAAGTCCTGGTTCTTGTAGAATTATCCATTTTGGAGTTATTTCTAGGTTGTACAGAATAAATCTACTTACAACTTTCCATGTCGAGGGAGCAACGTTGTTTATCAAAAGGAAAGTGAGAAAGATCCATATTGCAGCTGGCGGTTACTGTCAATCTAAAAAAAAAAAAAAAAATGCGGACAACATAATACATGTATTTCCTTACCTTACTTCCATGTTCATCTAATAATTGTCTACACTCAAGTTGTACTTCCTTTTGTAGCATAACCTTGAACAGAGATTGGTATTGGTGTTTTTTTCAGAGAGTGTGTTTATTGGCAGGTATTTGTGATCTTGTTTGTATATATATCAGTCCAAAATAGTCAGCAAAATACCCCCCCCCGGGCCCCCAAAGGAAATGTTTATCACATGAAATGAAGAAAAAAAATCATGTAATCTACCTTTCTTTGCCTTTCTTTACTAAATCTATCTTTACCAAATCTATCTTTCTAAACACACACAGAAAGTTTTTAAAAAAATACAACAACAAACAAAAACGTATGATTTTTTTTTTCATATTTGCCTGAATCTTTAAATGCGTTTTTTGGTTCTGTGGTTTTTTGTTTTCTGTTTTTTTGTTTGTTTTGTTTTTAAGCAGTAAGATAAGTCATGCTCAATTCGACCATTTCCCCTCTTTTTCTCAAAAATATTAAAGTCGTTCTTAAGTTGCTTTGTATTATACCTCGTACTAAAGAGCATATCACCCGTAGGTTCAATGCGGAGCAGGGAGTTCTTGTAGAGGATGGTATGATAATTGGCCGATTTCTCATTGATGATGTAGATGTCGGGAACCCAGAAGCTATCCAGGATTTCGGCGTTGAGAGCCAGGCCGAAGTCAGCTCCGTACTGTAGTCTACTATCACGCCACTGCTGACGGAAATACATGTCCAAAGTGTATTCCTGTATTCGAAATTAGTAGTCCCCAATTAGTAGTCGAAATTGAATTCAAAGGATAACAACAACAACAACAACAATACTACTACTACTACTAATAATAATAATACTACTAATAATAATGATAATAATAATAATGATAATAATAACAATAATATTAATGATGATAATAATGATAATAAAAATAGTAATGATAATAATAGTGATAATAATAATAAAATAATAATGATAATACTAATAATGATAATAATAACATTAATGATAATGATAATGATAATGATAATAAAGATAGTGATACAATAAATAATAATAATAGTAATAATAATAATAATAATAATAATAATAATAATAATAATAATAATAATAATAATAATAATAATAATAATAATAATAATAATAATAATAATGATGATGATGATAAGAAGGAGGAGGATAATAATGGATACATTTATACTGTGCAATACATCCACCCATAGTTGGTGCTCAAGGCAGTGCTTACAGTAAACATTATAAGTGACAAAAATACACTTAAGGAGCTAACAAATGAGAAAACGCTAGTCATTAGGAGAGTTTTGTTTTTTCTTTCTCTTGAAGTCATCTAAAGTATCACAGTATATATAGACATGACATAAAGTAGTAAGTTGTTTTAAAAATTTCAAGTCTTTTAATTACATTCTACATGTTCTAACAATTTATTTCATCCATGATCCATGAATGAAAAATCTCTTGATATTACCATGACCATGATGACTAATGGCAGTGATATCAGCAAGAATCATTATTCGTTGGCTACATCAAGAGATTCGTAATTTTTTTTAATGAAATATTATGTCATATGTCGTACAGGACACTCTGCATGGAATGACCCCAATACAAATAATTAACATTGTCTGAACTGTTTGAATATTGTGTTATTGTGGGGTTTTTTCATCATCATGATTATGCACACTATATTTTTAACCATCGCAATTCAGTCTTCGTACTGCGAGAATGACACTTATTCAATAAAACCATTCAATTAGTCAAAACGAAATATATTTTTTTTATAACATTCTAATATATATTCAATAATATATATATATATATATATATATATATAATCATGATCATTAGAAATCGAGAGGGTACACTTATTTATGACCACGTCACCTTTCCTCTGATCTTCACATGCATTAAACATTATGACACTCGAATCAATCATCCCCTTAGTTTTGTATTGATATTTAGAACACGATGTCTAAGTTAGACATTGAATGTTAAAATCTGAATAACTTTATCACATTAATTTCCTGCCTGCTGTTGGCACATAATCATATGAATTTCCCCAAATATTATCATAAGCTATCAAATTACTTGCATTATTCATCGAATAGTTATCACTGATAGATCATCTATTCTTCCCTATCCATTGTTTTTGCATATGAATGTTTCTGGCGGATGACGTGAGATGATTAAGACGCTGAAAATAAAGTCGAAGCTTTGCAGGTAATCAAGCGCCTGATTTCAATGTTTATTTTAATTTATGTTTTTTGATTGGGGGATAAGTAATTGAATATCATTCCACAATCGCCCCCAATCCAACAATTTAGGGGCTTTTCCAGGAGTCGAACCCGGGACCTCTCGCACACTACTTTATTTTTAGAAGAGGGCTCTGGCACAGGAATAGCTCACAATATTTTCATTTTAACCATAATATCCCAAGATACAGTTTAAATACTAGTTTAAATTATTTTAGTAACTGTACAGGGTTTCCCTGAAAAAAAGGAAAACCCCAGTATATGGGTAAATTAATAAATAAATTTAAATCAATTTTTGGCTAATGTGCACTGTACTTCACTGGAAAGCTAGTTTTGTCTTCTTTCACATGACACCACAAATATTTAATATGATCAACGAGCCACGCATGTCTTCAGACGGTCTGAAGTGGCACTGTCGGAGACCCAATTGTCCAAAATAAGTGAGTGTCAGCTACACTGGAGTTCTGGGAAAGGTGAAAAATAACCTGTAAGCTTTCTCGTTCCTTTTTTATGTCATTTTGGAAGAACATCATAGTAGAAAGGTCCCCTGAAAAGAATTGCTTTTCGAATGCCCTCATATTTGAAACATGAAAAGAAATATCTGA
This sequence comes from Heliocidaris tuberculata, assembly GCA_025618425.1. Classification (NCBI taxonomy): domain Eukaryota; kingdom Metazoa; phylum Echinodermata; class Echinoidea; order Camarodonta; family Echinometridae; genus Heliocidaris; species Heliocidaris tuberculata. Next base: position 14,805,575 of record CM046846.1, read on the forward strand.
AATTTTCGGGTCGAAGAGTCATGCCACATGTGTGTACAGTCCCATATACCCATTTTTGTGTGTAGTGTGCATGTGTTTTTGAGCGAGACTGGGTCAATTTCTGATCATGTTGATGATTCCAAAACCACATTATCAACCTTTCCCCAATTGCTTCGATACGGTGTCTTTCACAATGTCATCGCATGACCAGAACTCAACTTTACGATTCAGGATGATTAATTATTAAAAATACTCATCATTAAGAAGCTCATATTTTCTTTCTTGCCTGTGACACTGTAATCAATTCGGAATCAATTCATGATGGAAGGATAACGCATGACTGAGCAGGAACAATGATATGCGTTTAACCAACTTGTTATTGTTCCTAAATAATGAATTGCCTGCTCATTAATACCTGATCATTTCATCATGGTGTCATATTGCATTCGAAAATATGAGCTTTTGAGTGCATGGAGTGTATTTTTGATAATAATTAATCTAAAAAGTCTGTGAGAATAGAACATAACTTACCATTTTCGATTCAGTGACGGGGCCCATACTGTATACATACATGCTAACAGTAACATCAATGGGGGGTCCTGGAAAAGAAGATTTAAAGAACCCAAATTAATTAACTACAATTCAAAGAAGGTTAATCAAAAAATAATCCATTGATTAATTATCAAAGAAGAGTAAGTGAAAAACCGAAGAAGATTGATTAAAAAAAAAAAGAATGCATGAATGGTTAAAACGTTAATTTTAAAAATGAATTTTTCAGGGCATGTTTTTGAAGAAAATATTATATCTAACAGTTGCAACCCCGTCTGTCGGGGGCTAATTTGAGCTTCGGGAGAGGGGAAGGGAGCTCTGATCGCTATCAGCATTAACATTTTGTACGGAGATTAAAATTTTGGCAGAAAACACAAATCCATTCGTATTCTTTTTGTAAATCACTTTCTATATTTTGAATTATCATGCATGAAAATTGTATAAAGAAACCTTAAATTTCAATTGATGAAAATATTATATTGGACTGTACAGAAATTGGATTTCATGCAAGAAGGTCGTTATAGTAGAGTTACAAATAGTAGAGTTACAAACATTTCATTTCTCCTTTCATGGATTCATGAAGGGCAAATGCCCCTGTCGGATCCCTCGAATCCTACCCGGCTCGAATAAAAGAAGAACGATGAAAGTGATATCAGTTCATCTGTATTCAGTTGTTTTTGTAAATTTATTGTTTGTTTCATTACCTTAACAATTTTTCTAAAATCTTTTATTCTGCTGAATCACTATCAAATAGAATAGAAGGAAATCAACAAAAACGAAGACACAAACTTTATTAACAGAAAGCAAATTATATTAGGTAATCTATTCATTTTGCACATGCAAAAAAAAAAAACCCTTCTACAAACAAAAAAAATTTACCCACCTCCAAAATTAGGACGCAACCTTTTATCATAGCCATCTAATATCCGGTTCAAGATGGCGGCAGTATGGTTCTGTAATTGCAATGCCCTGGGTGTAATAGAAAGAAAAACGTGTTCATTAATTTTGACACGAGCATTTTCAAGGAGAAAACGGCTATCATCTAATGGATAGATTGAATACAGACATGTTGATAGTGATCATGGTGATACATGAAGATGAATCAATATGCATAATTATCTATGTATTATTCGCATTTATCTATACCGGGTGTTCCCCCCCCCCCAAAAAAAAAAAAAAAAAAAAAAAAAAAAAAAAAACGGCTGATTTTCAGTAATTTGCCTTTGAAAGGTATATATATATATTGTACATCATTGGGTAAAGCATCTTCTACCGAAGAGAATGATATCAAGATAATTGAATTTGGTAAAGTAATTTTGATTCTATGCCTGTTTCTTAAAATACAGTCATTTTCAAATTTCGCATGTTTTTGCGACCAATGAGAGTAGAACTGTGTCAGGAATGGCCTTTCATATGGAATGTACAATAATTAGCGTTGTTTCCACTTTTCCTGAGCTACAGCTCACTAAAACTCATTCCCGATACAATCTTACACCCATCGGTCGAAAAAATCAAGGAAAATTTGAAAATGACTGTGTTTTCAGAAACGGGCATAGAATCAAAATTACTTAACCAAATTCAATGATCTTGATATCATTCTCTTTGGGAGAAGATGCTTTACCTACTTTTAAAGGCAAAGTACTGAAAATCTGCCGTTCCGCTTTTTTTTTTTGACACCCGGTATAGCATTTAGAGACAAATTTGAACAGGGATGATGGATGCATTACCCCAGCCCGACATTAGATAAAAAAATAGATCAATTTACCAGAAATTATCCAATTTTACATGTGGGGACGAAATGCAAATCGAATTGTTTGAGAATGGTTCCAGACCGACCCAAAACCGGCTCTCTCAAAAAAAAAAAATCCGACAAAAATTGTCGACAACACCAAGAACAGACCGTCATTATTAAAGTAACACTGAACCGACATCACCTCGAATGGCCCAGAGTTTGTAGATTAGGGTTAGGTTAGAGGTTGGTTTATTAAGCGATGTGCTTGGAGTAATTGTTGAAAGTTACCCAATTAAACCTGTGTATACCATTTGGATTTGACAGGATTTTGGTTAGAGGAACTCATCGATTTTGGCACTGAAATAGACACCGAGTGCCGTACCACTACATCGACCTTTATTGACTAATTAAAGACTTTCTCACAATAAAATCTTGTATTTACTTTGCCTTTTACTTAAAGCTTGAGGAAATAATATGATCGTACTATACGTCAGAATGTGTCTTCGCGTTGTTACATCGATCTGTGCTCTTCTTTATTTAAAGTGACAGTAAACTAAGCTAAATAGCGCAGTCTTTTAACAGGATTTTAAAAATGTGTGTGCCTCTCATTTTTCCATCATGCCCCATTCTAGTTGGTAAAAGCTTAGAATACCTGCAGGCAATGTTCCACATTTGCCAAGTCAAAAATAATAGTTTGAAATATGAAATGTGCCTATTATCCAAACAACTTGTTGGTCAAAATTCAAAATAAAATACAGTTATTTTCAAATTAAAATCTTAATTTAACAATCAATGTAAGATGGCGCTGTTCAAGTGCTACCAGTTTAATGTCACTTTAAGCACCTCTCATAGTCTGACAATGCAATAATTGTTTTCAGCACAATGCAGTTTTAAATAAAAAGAAATCCTCGCCCCGAAGGAGAACGAATACGGTTGTGACAGTGACTTGCATATTTTCGTGGTTATTGATGAAGTAGATCTTTTCAGTTCATATGCATTATGTCCAAAAATATATATGGCACTAGTTTAATGGATTATTTTTTTCGAAAACCCCCATGAAATTGATGAAAATTTATAGTACAGAACAAACACCTATATTGAGACGTGACCTTTTATGGTTGGTTGGTTGGTTTGATGGTTTATTTTACCTGACTGCTAAGAAGTAATACTACTAATAATATAGCTACATATAAACTGCGCACGTATCCATCCCAGGGGATGCTCAAGGCGCCTACAAATTAGTATTATTACCCTGGCTTTAATTAGCCCAGCTGCCCTAAGGTGCTGAAAGTATTCAATGAATAAATCGTGCGTATGCTTGTAAACAAGTGACCGACGGCTTTATGTACTCTCCGAGGGACTTGGAAATGAGGATTAATGCCTTACCAAAGGGCACTAGCGCATCCACTTGGTTCGAACCCGGGTCCACCCAGTTAATAGACCACTGCTCTACCACTAAGCCATCGTGCCTTCATAGTAGGTAAACTAAATTCCTAACGACGTTACTCTTTTGGTGAATGAGGAAACCCACAGTTTTTAAGTGATTTTTTAAAAACTTTTTCAGTGCCGATGTCACATATATGACAGATAGGCTTGTCATTTTCATTCACGGTTTGCTCGACCACAGGAAAGTATTATGGTGGTCAATGTATATCAAAATTTTGAGCATAAATCAAGCATTCTAAATATATGATTATAATTATATGCTACCATAGATAGTTTCAGAGAAAAGTGCAGATTTTTAAAAAGATATTACCTCATTTCAACATCATACAACAGTAAACAAATGAGAAACCAAAAAATAATGGACAAACAAGAAACTCAAATGTAATTTTTAATAATTCTTATGCATAAAGTTGGGTAAAGTAATAATGTCTGGTATCATAAGAAATGGTAATAAATTTCCTACAAGTTTTATAGACAATATTTTGTGAAATAATAAATGGTAATAAATTTCCTACAAGTTTTGTAGACAATATTTTGTGAAATAATAGATGGTTAATGAAGTGCAGACATTTGAAAAGTAAGCGTTGATCACATTTTGGTAAAATTTTGAAGAGAGCTAAACCCCTTGGCACAGTAAAAATTAATGTAACAGACTGAGGACATCCTTATTTAATGTTTGATAATACATTGTACTTTATTTTTCGCTAATGCTTATGCAAAAAGAGCAATTATTGATGTTATAATAATATTGTGCACACGTCATACTGTAAAGGGTGGTATCCAGGGGCGTCGATTATGGGGTGGCAGGGGGTAGTTGCCCCCCCCCCCATAACATGTTGCGAGGACAAACATATCGTCCCCCCCCCCTCCCCGTATATGATGCTAAATGAAATGAAACCTTCCAAACAATGAAATACATAAAGTATTACAAGATCAGATTTCAATTTCGCCGCAGCAAATTCTCGAATTGTCCTGCTTCATGTAACCGCGGAGAAGCTGGTAATTAAGAGGCGTTACAAAATCATGAAGGGTACTATAAGGCTGTCTTGCCCCCCCCCCCCCCCCCCCCATCCAAAAAAAAAACGGATCGACGCCCCTGGTGGTATCTCACTGAGCGGCGAATGCTTACGAAATGTTTTCACCTTGCACTTGTTTACTCACTCAGCAATAAGATTCGCAAGATGACACGCATTCGCCATATTAATTACTAGTACTGTATCTGATGAGCGAGTTTTGACTTTGGAGATAAATCCCTCCACCCTCTAGGCCTTCTCTTCACGCAGCGTAAATCTTATCAAAACTAGATTGTCTCCTCATCCTCCTGCCTCCATATTAATATACTTTCATCTATTTCATCAGGCTTTGACTGCCTTCCAGGTAACGCTGTGATGAAGATGAACTTTTTTAATGCCGGAATCTATACTAGAAACCTGTCCCTAATATGATTTCCCTCACTTGATATAATATACATTCCTTTCTGATATTAATTTTCGTGTTTAGCCCTTTATAGAACCATATATGGGTTAGAAATCACTACCCCACTTCCTTAATCAGAACTGCCATTTATATATTTCCTCAGCTAATATATGTAGGTGGGGCTTTTTTTTAGTATGGAGTATTACGCTCCGACCTTCACACTACTCATAAATTGAGAAAGCTCTTGTGCATCCGTGGATTCGGACGGTATAGTAATGTACGTGGTTCATTTTTTTTTTCATATTATGAAAAGACCATCACATAATATGATTACTGACATATGTATTATTTTTGTAGAATGCAAATGCTCAGATTTTAAGTCATTGTTCATTTCAAATTTCTATACACGATGAAAAAGTGATGTAATGTCAATTGTATTAGAGGTAGATGAACATAATAACAATAATGGTGATAATAATATCAATAATAACAATAATGATAATAATAATAATATCAATAATACCAATAATAATGATTACAATATTAATAATAATAATAATAATAATAATAATAATAATAACAATAATAATAAAAATAACACTAATGAAAAATAGCATCGATTTCATGGTATTACTGTGCACTGTATTTACAACGACATTGTAATAAGTACCCCATTTATATTCCTACCATGTAATTCAAACCGAAATCTATCGTTCTCTGGGTTATTTATATTTTAGAGGGTATAATGGCGTGATAAGTAGCCATAAATTGTGAAAGTGCCGTGTGAAACGTGTTCAGAATAGTTGACAATTGCAATAAAGTAGGGGAACTGCGACATCGCTGAACCCCCCCCCCCCCCCACCTCCACCACCACCATCCGAGGGAAGCTACCTACGTAAAATATCATGATTATTTCGTATGACTGTTATAATGTATAGTGACAGTTCAAGGTTGAAGAGTCATGTAAAGCAATTATCATGTCTGCTTTAGGGGGAACTTTGTCTGCACATATTGAAGCAAAATATGTAAAAAAAGGGTTATAAGAAAGGTTTATGAAGCGATATTAATTAACTATGAACTTGAAGGGAAGACGAACACTTTTAAAGACTTGTGGCATGTTTACATGCAGTAAGTTGCATGTTTGCTGTTTTTTAGTTTTTATTCATTTATTTTTCTTCTTTTTTTTCAGAATAAGGAAAATCAATATATGAGTTCAATCAATGTCATAGAACTTGGATTAAGTAGAGGTTACTCTATGTTATTAGATTCAATGCTGGCCATAATTATGCTGAAAATCTTTCCTCAGAAAATCTACTTTTATGTCATTGGAAATAAATCAAAAACTGCGGTTATCTTCCAGGAGAGTGGTTTAAATTTGGATATTTTTGGCGATGAGCTAAATATCGGAAATATCCAAATGTAAAAAGAAGAAAGAAAGAAAATAGAGATAAATCTTAAACACAAAATACTAACGTGAATGGACCTTTAATTTCGATATGAAACAGGAAGTAGGGCCATCGCTACTCTAAAATTTTGCCATATCCCAAAAGCCTATCAGAGGCGCCACTCTGTTCGTGTATTACCAGAAGCGGTATGTGCATTAATTTATGAAAAAACTGCATCCACTCGCATTTTCAAGATGATTATGCGTGAATGTGGATGATGACAAACATTTTTCTTGCCTCGGGAAATCGTAAAGAGAACCGATGTCATTTTTTTTTTCAACAGCATTTTCACGATGCCTTTGAAGGGCCCTTTATCAACGCATCGCTTGAAAAATGATAGGTGGAGTAGGGTGGGTTCAGTCACGGGGAAAGGTAATGGATTTATTAGGCACGTTAGATGGACAACATTCGAGGGAGCGGGGAGGGATCTATGAGGAACAGGGGAAATTTCCTTCTTTGCATATTTTTGTTTGTTCTTAATTCACTTCCCCCATCCTTTATTTGGTGTTGTTGTGATTTTCATTTTTCTTTTTTACATTTTTTTTTCTTTTGCTATTCGATTGATTGGGGATGAGACGAGTGTTCCAAAGCATGGCTTCCCAGCGCTATAAGCCATTTGATTAATTTGAATAGCTTCTTCTTATTATTCATGTTTAAAGTCGATAGTTTTCGCCTTAATGCTTTGAATAATCACTATGCACGGTGTCCATGGTGTTAATCGAATTATTCACATTAACCTTTATTGGCATAATCGATCACTTTTATTTTATTATTTTTTTTCATTACTTCCGATGAAAATCTCTCTGAAAAGTACTTGCACTTCACACAGCAATGTGTATATGGGACTGCACACACATGTACATGTTGGCATGAATGCTAAGCGCTATACCACTTCAGCTAATTATTGTCATATTTCGTGTATGAGATCATTAGAAGAGCAATTAATTTCAGAGGATGTTTCTACTGTGAGGTTTTACCAAACTGACATAAGAGGAATGAGAAAGCTCGCAAATTATTTTTCACCTTTCCCAGAACTCATTCTTCTCTTTAAGTATGACAGATCGACTCTTTGAAGGCCACACGAATACTGATCTGCAAGCTTTGTGCAAGTTATCACCTATGGCACTGTAGGGGTTAATAACAGTATGGAATGCATTAAGGGCGGGTCCAGGATTTTGTATAAGGGGGTGGGCACACAAATGCTGGATTGTCAACTTTGGGAAACTGCTTGAAGGGAGATCCGTATTTTTTGTTTTGGTTTTTTTTTTTTTGGGTCTAGCCAGCTCTCCAAATGTCGCTCGCTCGGGGGGGGGGGGGGGGAGGGGGGTATGGAGTCCAGTTTCCCTCCATTATTATCTGACAAGCAAAGAAAAAAAAAGTTTGTCCGTTCTAAAAGGGGGGCACAATCACAAAAAGAAAGGGCACAATGCATACTTTTCTTTCAAAATGGGGGGAGGGGGGCACGGGCCGGGATTGCCCCACCCCTAAATCCGCCACTGGAATGCATTATGCATGTATCATCTAGAAGGCAAACATTGTTACACTGTCTTTCTTCCTAACCTTTCCAGTGAGATGTAACTGTAATTAAGCGTTGATGTTAAAGAAGGAATTACATTGCCTACCAACACAGCTGGGTACCTTTTAACCCTTGCCCGCTTGCTGAGCTCATGGTTCGGGGTATTTTGAACATTGTGAATGACGACACAGCTGGGCTGATGGATACCTTGAAGGGTACTTTTGCGTTCCCAAATTATCCTCTATATGTCATCTTGTTGTTATTGATGTTATTTTCTTTCAAATACTATAATTAATATTATTATCATACTTAGTATTATCATCATTATGATTATTATTTTTATTACCACCACCATCATCATTATTATTTTATATCACATGTGCCTTTGAGCTTTAAGTTAATCACTGTAATAACCCTCGACTCTTTCTTTGTGCAGGTGTACCACTACATTGTTTTTCCTGTTCTCGCTTACAAATAGTATATAAGGTTCTTAACGTGTATCCGTGTCGACTCCCTATACACAGGACCTCCACTTAACGTCCTATCCGATGGCTTGAGTACTTAACATTGTAACCAATCCCGAGTCTGTTGAACTTGGGAGGGGCAAGTTAACACAAACACACACACACACGAGGGCTTCATTCATAATTATAGACAATTACTTATATTGGTGCTAAATACTTTTTTTTATATCAATGACAAATACCTATTGATAAAGAATGTATTCAGTGTGGTGAGAAAAGTAGATTTGGGCTCACATTCCAAGCATGTAATACGAGACTTTTCAAATTCAATGAAATGACCAATCATTAATTCACTGTATGATTAAATCCTTTCTTTATCCCATTATCATGATAATGTCCAGTGGGGAGAAAAATTTATTCCACCTGTTTCAAAGCAAGATCAACGATATTTCATTTCATTCTCTCATCTATTTGTGGAAGGTGATATTACGAAAGTTTAATTTTCAATCTACTCGACCAGCTTTTGATAACCTTTTCTTTATGCATTTGACAGAAAATGATATGACATTGTAACGGCTATCACAACAACCAGTAAGGCTTGTAGAATAATCATATAGATTAAATTTTCGTAGTGAAGTGGGAAATGTTATTTTTAATCTGCTGCACCCATAATAAGTATTTTTTTAAATTGAATCTAGGCTATCAATAACAAAGAGTGAGCTGGGTTTTTTTTTTTTTTTAATTTACATGTATGTTTGTTTGCTTGTTTTTGTATGTTTCTTTTATTTTGTTTGCTCGTTTTTGTTTTTGTCTTTTGTTTTCATCATGTTACCCCAACCGTTCCTCATGTTCGTGCCATCTTCCTAGCTAATTCATTAGTTCTTTTTTTTTTTTTTTTTTTTTTTTGCATAGTGTCACATTTTGCTTTTCCCAAGGTTAGTATTGCCCCGCCTAAATCAAGTTGCTGGATGAATTGAGGGGGGGGGGGGTGTGGGTGTGTTGTGTGTGGGTGTGTGTGGGCGTGTGTGTGCGTGTGTGTGTGTGTGTGTGTGTGTGTAATTTGGTTTTTACAGACGTGTAGCAATCACCTATGATTATTTACCTCTGGGGACCGACCTTTAACGTCACCATCCGAAAGACGTGACTCACTCTCGAACCTGGGTTCGCTGAATCAGTATATAACTTCCACTATTAGCTGGATTACAGGCGCACGTCACAACGCCCAGTTGATGCGGGGCCGGGGGCTTTTAAAAATATACTCTGCAACAAATTCAGGGTTTTCAGGACAAATACGACATATTTTAATGCTCCTATCCTTTCTTACAACGTGCCATCAATGACTTTTTCATAGCTAATCCTCTCGACCATCTCTTACACAAGATAATTTTCACTCTATTTTCACTTCCCCGTGGAGTAACGTCAGTGATCACTGGATTTTTTTCTTTTAGAGATAATACTCCAATTGCCTAAAAAATAGTGACGGATGTAACCCTTGTTGCACAAGGTTATCCAAGATAACCTCGAACTGATGGCCTGAGAATTAAATTTAGTAGCGACTGTGAATCAATAGACGGTCAATAATGACCCAATTTGACACACTCCGTATTATACCTGCCGTGTTCTTGCATAAGAATTTGACTGAACGTTAACATTAATACTAACATTGTATATGAAGGTAGTCAGGGTGACCCTCTCACTTTCTCTCTCTATATCCTCTCCACTCCCTCTCTTCTTTCTCTCCATCTCCTCTTTTCTCCTCTTTTCTTTACCCCCCCCCCCCCTCTCTCTCTCTCTCTCTCTTTCTCTCCCCCCCCCCTGTATATTTTTACCAAAAGCATTCTTACTCTTCCATTTTTTTAAACCTCTACTATTACTTGAGCTACATGGTTACCTGTTGACCAGTTTAATAATGCATTCAAATGTGTGCATACATACCACATTAAACGTCATAAAAATATTGCCATTGGGAAAGTTTTTCCGAGGCCTTTTCCGACATTTCAACAACTTATTACGTAACCGCTGTCCGCTGCCTATCAGAATACAATACTTCTTAAGCTGGCAGGTGAATGCAGTCATGAGGAACTGCCCGGAGACATCTAGGAATGTTGAGACATTTCATTCAATGAAAATGACCACTTCTATACCGCCCGGGGTTACTAGTTTTACTGAAGGTTTGTTCTTCCGAAGGTTCATAACTCTGAAGGTTCGTAATTCCGAAAATTAAATAGGGTTCGTAATTCCAAAATTAAACAGAGTTCATAATTCCGAAAATGAAAAAGGGTTCATAATTCCGAAGGTTCGTAATTCCGAAAATTAAATAGGGTTCGTAATTCCGAAATTAAATAGAGTTCATAATTCCGAAAATGAAAAGGGGTTCATAATTACGAAGGTTCGTAATTCTGAAAGTGCAATAGAGCCCTACATAACTTTTCGGAATTACAAACCTTCGGGATTACGAACCTTCGGAATTATGAACCTTCGGAAAAATGACATGTAACTCCCCCCCCCCCCCCCCCCCCCCGCCGCCCCCAAAAAGAGATATATACACGTAATCAATTTAACAACTGTCTTTCTATAGATTCACTACTAATCAGTAGTCAATGCAGATGTAGTTGCAATGGTCACTTTGTAGGCTATTTAATCTAGAGTATCATACATGGGTATCATGAATAAAATCAACATGATAATACTTACTCATCGTCAAGAGTATCGGAAGCTGCATGGGTTTGGTCGATGAGGACGACGACGACGAGGGATAGAAAGACCAATGACAACACCACTCCGTAGTTCATCGTCGGACGCGACGTCACCGTCAACCAGTGCGAATTAATTAGTACAGAAGTTGAGTCACAGAAACGTCCCTTCTCCAATGGGTATTTCAATAAGGCTACCCTTAATTCACTTGTTACTACGGTATCCTCTATAGACTTAATGCTCCTGTAGCTGATTAGTGAAATGTTTTGTGGTTTGATTTAATGTCTGTTTTCTTTACCGCGCGTTAACATTCAACAATGTCGACACACGTCTTGATCGATGCGCCAGGCGGGGGTTTCCAACGCAAACAATTGAATGAGACTCGGTGTCGTCTGACCTTTTCACAAAGATGATTCCTAGCTCATGAATAACGTTGTAGACAACCCACTCCGCTGATTATTGCAGTTGTGATCTGCAGAATAACGCCACACTCTCATCAACTCTTTCTTCAGACGGCCACTTTGTGGATCTGCTGGAAACAAGTATAGCTGCAACGTTTCCAAGTCGCCTCGCAATTGCCTTCGTCCATCAGCAACAGAATGACCCGTGTGTGTGTAGGTGAAAGACACTTAAAGCAAAAATCGATTATCCTCTTTTTTCGAATGGGAGGTGAAGTCATCCCAGTATTCAGCATTCTTAACTTTATGTTTAGACAGTACTTTCTGCTATTCTCAAAAATGTCTTAATCGCTTTGAGATAGTCCTAACTCCGAAGCTATTATCTGAGATTATTCATAGCAAAAAATGGTGTTCTTACAATGTTTTTTCCCCCTCTATCTCTCTTTTTGATTCGCTGAGACCCATCATGGCTGTCTTAATCCCATTCATCATTAATAATAATAATAATCAAATATTTTTATATAGCGCATTACACATAAGCAAAATTGCATGTCTCTATGCACTTTAGGAGAGGAAAGAAAGGAAAGATGCACTGGGTTCATGATTCTGATTAACTATAAAGTGGTGAAAAGGTATGTCTTTAGAGAATTAATGAAGTTTTCATAGGAATTGATACTTTTCAGATATTCAGGCAACTTGTTCCACAAAAGAGCGGCAGAATGTGTAAAAGACCTTTCCCCGTATGATTTTGTCATTATTTGTGGAACGCAGAGCAGGGACTTGAAACTGGAACGTAACATTCTATCGGGTTTATATGGAGTTAGTACTTCAGAGAGATAAGTAGGAGCCAGCTGATGTAAACATTGGTAGGTTAACATAAGTATTTTAAATTGGATACGGGACTTGATGGGCAACCAGTGTAGATCTCTTAAGACTGGAGTTATTGATTCATGTTTCTTCGTGCGTGTAACAAGTCGGGCTGCAGAATTTTGGAGGAGTTGTAGTCTTTGAATTTGAGAAGAAGGGAGACCAGAAAGCAAACTATTACAGAAATCAAAATGGCACATAACAAAAGCATGAATTAATCGTTCAGTGGTTGGTTTGTCTAAAAAATTGCGAATTTTACCTATTTTGTATAATCCAAATGAAGCTGAGCGACACTTTTGTGAGACAAAATTTTCAAATGTGAACTTATCATCAAAAATAGCATTGTCTTGAGTGTACTTCCTGCGTTGTTTCTAGCATCCGACTTTAAAAATCATCATAATAGATCTGTTAACTAATGTATATCAATTTATGCATGTTTCTCACCAGAATCCTCACCTTATATGCATAATAGCATCTCTATGGATGGAATCCTATGTCACGCAATACTCTAGCAAGCTTTTGAGTCATCAAGAGATTTTTTTTTTCAACAAGTTTGCATAAAATTATTACACAGGTCTATTTACACCCTTGTTTTATTTCCTGTTTTGTTATTCACAATCTTAACATTTCTTTGTTGAAATGCCTTTGTCAATTTATCGTTTTTCTGTTATAATTATGTATTTGCTGTTGACTGATGTTGACTACTATTCAGACATGAGCATTTGCTCATTAATTTTATAAAAAGGATTTAAATTTCTCCCCTAGATGTCAAAACTTTTACTTTCGCTCTCAGGCATATTCACATTTCTAAAATTTATATTCCGTGCTTCTTTTTCTTTTTCATATCCAGACAGTAATCCTCAAACATACGCTTGCTAAGACTCATCTGTTTCATTCAATTCACTCTTCTGAACTCATACTGAATCGTAGGTTTAGTAACAAAAGACTGCTTGTTAGATCGATAGAGGCGACCACAGAATCCCTCCTATGAAAAAATCGGTAGAAGAATCGAAAGAAATCGATATAAAAGGTGGTCCGTTAAATGGAAATAAGCATTGACAAGTTCGTCTGTAATCTTCCCATCCTCTTACAAATGTCATACAAGATTTTTTTTTTTTTAATTCTTTCTCTTTCTCTCTCACTGTGACAAGATTTTCAGTGTTTATTTTCACAGCTGCTAAAGATAGAGAGATAAAGAGCGGGAAAAAAATCGATACTAAACATCCCTCTTATTAAATTATTTTTGTTAATCGATTTGCATGGTCATTCGCGCCCTCTTGGAATGACGTGAATACAAGTAAACACCTTGCGCTTTTGTTTTCTATATAGAAAGAAGCTAAAGGGGAAGGCCAACCCATCCCCCCCCCCCCCCCCCCCACATACACACTTTTTTTTCAATGATCTTTATTTTAATTCCACTCAATAATTATACATAAATCATAAATCAACATTTCAATGAAAGTACATGCATGTAACAAATGAAGTACACTATCATGTAACATTTTCTATAAATGAATAACTGAAATTCCAAACTTTAAAGAAAATATTGAATGAAATATTTTCATAAAATAGCCCCCCCCCCCCATGAACAAGGGAAACAATACACATGTTAATCATGTTAATCATGTATACACATGTATATCCCGCACACACATGTATATCATGTATATCTTCCTTTAAATTGACTTCAATCAAATAATTAAGAAATAATTCTTTATTACAAAATGGAACTGACTTATACAGACTGACTTCATACAAAAAAACGATACAATTCATAGGTTATCAGTCATACTCATGAAGTAAAAATATCCTAAATTACATAGGCCTACAGTCAGAAAAAGAATGAAATCAATAAATAAAAACAAATTATACTCCTCCCAAAACTAAACATTACCAAAGCCCCCCCCCCCCCCACATACACACACACAAATGTACTCACACAGACGCACACACGCAGCCATTACAATGGGGACATGACAACCATGACGTCATAGTCTGACGGGGTTAACTACGTTAACCCTGGGAGTGATAAATGTAAAGAATCATTAAAATCCTATCGTGGCGAAAATCATCCAATCACCGATGAAAAATCGCCACTAAAGCAACAACAACAACAACAATATCGTTATCTCAAACCAAGAGAAAAGGGGAAATAAATGGAGACTCAACTCGTTATCCCTTCTAACGTTTCTGATATGGTTAAATGTAACAAAGGGCAAGATTCAGAAGTGAATAAGATATGTATAGCTCTTTTTTTTTTTTTTTTTTTTTCTTTTCTTTTTTTCTTTTTTTTTTTTTTTTTTTTTTTTTTTTTTTTTTTTTTTTAGAGTCACGCTGGAGATGCCTTCATAGGTATACAAAATATGACTAAATTTTAATGAAAACTTATCGAAATATGAGAGTATATATCTTTCACACAGCGTTCTACAATTTTAACAGTGTGCTTTATATCCACCCTGGTCAGTACATATGTAATCAAAGTTTGAAGACCTTTCGGGGGGAATGGTATTTTAAAAGATTCACATTCCCATTCAAAGTAACATGTTTTATTAACTATATTGTATCTTGAATCGATTTCGATACTGAAGTATGATTGTATAGCTTTAGGAGGATGGGGAGGGGAGGGAGGAGGGGGAGGGGAGGAACAGTATAAACTAAATCATTGGATCATTGTGATATGGTGGTCCGTACTGTTGACTTTAATCACGGGGATGAGAATGATAATAATTATAATAATAGTTTTGTTTACCCAGGGAAGCCTCACCAGCATCAATGCTGTTCTTCCTGATTGCCCTGAATTTATTATTACCCCATCAATTGCCAGGTACCCATTCACACCTGGGTGGAGAGGGACAAAATAATGTGGGTAAAGCATCTTGTCCAAGGATGTAAGCACCCAGCGAGGATCGAACCCAGGACCTCTCGTATGAGAATCAAGAGCCTTTACCACAGTGCTCCGACGTCTGGGGTTCTGGGATTCGAATCCAGACCCGATGCAAAGACGCTATGCACCTCTGCTTTAGGCTATGCCTTCATGCAAGGCATTTCATCTCTTCAAACCCAAGATAAATGGGTACCGATATCATTTATCTTATTATCATGAATATTTTGCCTTTAGAGATTAAAAGGGTACGCTTGGGGTAACCACCATCTTAACTCTAATCCTAAACCTAATCATAACCCTGACCTTAACATATCAATAACGTATGTCCAAAAGTGCATAGAACTAATGACATGTTACCGCTACGGAACAGTAATTAATTAAGCTTATAGTCTTCAGTGTACAGATGGGGACATTTTGCATGGGAGGTGATTACATGAACATAATTATAGATCACCTCGCTAAATCTTAATTGCGGTGGATCAAAAATTAAAACCAATACCCGACTACACCATTATGATTTTCATAATTAGATGTGAAGGGTTCAATTAAAGGCCAAATGCTTATTACCCCTAAAAGGTAATTTTAAATATATTCATACTACTTTACTTCACTTTTCACTTAACAGGGATAGGCCGGGACTTGTTTGCATTTATTTTTTGGGGGGGCACTCTTTTTTCCGAATGTTTGTTTATCTGAAGGTTCATGATTCCATAAAAAGAAATAGGATTCAATATTTCGAAGGTTCGTAATTCCGAAAATGAAATAGCGTTCATATATCTGAAAATTAAATAAGGCTCATTATTCCGAAAGTTCGTCATTCCGAAAAAATAATAGGGCTCATTATTCCAAAGGTTCGTAATTCCGAAAATGAAATAGGTCTCATTATTCCGAAGGTTCGTAATTCCGAAAAAAAAACAAATTCGGGTTCTCTTGAATTATGAACCTTCGGAATTATGAACCCTATTTCATTTTTGGAATTACGAGCCCTTTTCCTATTTTCGGACTTGAGAACCATACTTCATTTTGGAATTACGAACCTCCGGAGTAAAGAACATTCGGAACCTAGAAACTTCGGAATAGTGAACCTTTCGGAATAACGAACCTTCCGGGAAAACAAACCTTTCGAATTATGAATCGCCTGATATGTAACTGCATTATCCTACTCCCACTTTGCATATTTTACATCATCACTGGAGTGATGCGATCCGAGGGGTGTTCTTCAGCTTCATTGAATACCATTCTCTATGACAACCAAGCTGACATCACCCATCAAGACTGAAAGGGTCGAATACACAGGTGATTTCCAGGGCAGTTTTGAGAATTACCTTATAAAATATAGAGCACTGCCCCCATCACTCCTTGTGCTTATTCGTGTGTTGCGTGTGTATTGTATCACTTTAAAAGTGTCAGTTGGCCGAATTCATAAAACATGCACAAGTCCAGCAGTTATTTTTCTAGGATTTTGCATGCATCTTTGGGTATTTGAACCAAGTAATTGCCAGCGAAGGAGAAGCAACAACTTGTTTTCTTGCTAGCAGTTGTTTCCCCTTATTAAGTAGCTTACACATTTAGAAATAAGATTTTACTTAATTTTCAAAAGTTCTTGTACACAAAGACCAGTATTCCGCTGAAATTCAAACACGTCCCTTGACCCTATAGAGCTAACAATGGAAGTTAGACCAAGGTCTAAGTTTTCTTTTTGTTAAACATGACTTTAGACCGAAAAGGAGGAATTTGCTCAATGAAGCATTCACAAGATCCTCTCACGGTAGTTTGGATATGTTTTTACATTATGATGAAGATGCTACGTCGTAAAGGGCTGGTCACATTTGTCCGATAACGATAACGAGGTTTTTGATTAAAGCTACATGTACACCTTACCATCTGACTATATGATGAGTAAGTGCGAGTATATGGCGTGTCTGTTAAAGGGCAATTCAACCTTGGTAATAAGATGATTTGTGTGAAAGCAGAAAAATAAGAAAAACAGGATGGTGAAAGTTTGAAAGAAATCGGACAAGGACTAAGAAAGTTATGGATGTTTGAAAAATGAGATCACTACATCTATGCGAATCTCAAATTGGCAATTTGGTGAGTCAATTGTGACATTTTTGTGGACAACTCACCCATTTGTCGTACATAAAAATATCATTAATTTGCGGTTTCTTCGAGGTGCTTTTTCCCTCGGGGCAGTACTCAAAATATATTGGAGATAGCATATTGTTATAGGTCCTCATGAACGAAAAGATCCTACTGAGTAATGCATTTTGAAAAAAAGTGACATTTTAGTCATTTTGTGTGTTAGAGCGAATGGGGGAGTTGTCCACAGCTACATCACAGTGACATTACCTATTCAGCCAATTTGAAATTCCCATATGCATAGTGATTACAACTTTCAAAAATTCATAACTTTCTTATTGCTTGTCCGGTTTCGTTCAAACTTTCACCAATCTGCTTCTCTGATTTTTCCTCTTTCTTTCAGACCAACTTGCTATTAAGGTTGGATTTCCCTTTAATAGTTGCGCAGCTCTAGGGTGTACCTTTAATGAAAAATCTCGTTATCGTTATCGTCATCTGAAAAAATGTGACCTGCCCTTTAGTCCCACCTTATCGGTAATGATAATGATAACTGTACTCATGATTACACTTATCGGTAATAATAATGAAACTGTACTCATGATTACACTTATCGGTAATGATAATGATAACTGTACTCATGATTATTAAGGCAAGCGCTTCTTTTTAACCTTTTTTGCGTAGAAAATAAAGATGATTGGATAGTCCGTAGTAGATCTATTTTCAAATTACTGCTGCTACACAAAACATTGGAGAAAGATTCAGCTTAAGATATCATGTTTAACTATGTTAAACGATAATTTTATTCAATTAGCACTTTTCAGTTGTTCCTTTTGTTTTCTGAGTGCGTTTTATATAGGTGCCTGGTACATGTGGTAAAAAATAATGAAATTCGTCAAGAAATATCAATTTTATTTAGAAGGAAATCTCTTTTTTTTCTTGGTTATGTTGAAATCCCGAACAATTTTGATCACAAGTATCGTATACATTCAAACAAAAAGTATATTTATCTTTATTCTTACTGGTTAGTTGAGTTTAAGACCTTTTATTATGTTATGAGTTAGTTTCAAAAGCCCTACAAAGAGTTCAAGACGTACACCATTGTACACGAAGACAGTATCGGACTGAAGTCTTCAGATTGATGACATTTAAACAAACGTTGACATTAACACTTAACATTGTTTGTGACGCAGCACTGAAAACCACTATCACAAAAATTAACTTTTATCTAGCTGAAAAAAACATATTTTCTCTATATCTACAGATTATTTACGAATTACGAATGAAGCTTTCCCTGTCAATTAAGGGATTGTAATGAATATTATGCTCTTTTTTTTTTATTTGGGGTTACTGCATCATTAAAAAACGACGTTGTTTAAGAGTCACAAATTTTTGTATATTTTGTGCAAGCTGGTAATTTTATTTTTTATCAGAGTTAGATTTTTCTTTTCAGGGTGATCAACATGAAAATTTATGCTACTGATGCTTTCTAGGTGTACCAATCCCGAAAAAAATATTTTGATCTGTACATAAGGGTTTCATGTCGCTATAATACATTCGAAATATGAGTGTGAAATATTCCATTTGTAAAAGAGATAATTATTGCAAACAAGCGCGGCGATTTGTCGTTACGGCCGGGGGAAGCCACTACAGCCTTTGCTCATTATTTGCTATACATTTTTATTTAGTCTTCAAAATTTCGGGGGCGTGTCCCCCCCCCCCCCACCCCTCCCTGGGATCCCGCCCCCTATTGCAAATGGAATACAGTCTTAAATGAGTTCAATTTCAGGGGTCTGGTGCGAGGTTTAATGTTATCATTTATTTCGTCTATTCTCCTTAAACGTTATACCATAAAATGCCATGTAAAACTATTTAATTTTTTTTTTCTAAGTTGATTGGTCTCCTTTAAGCAACCTCTTTGTGTTTTGCACATGTATAATTTCTTCTCGAGCGTGCTGGTAAGGAAAAATGGGTGTTACTCAATGATTCGCTCTATGGCTCTTCTCACCAATGCTCAGTCATCATCTGAAATTGCCCTGTCCTGACATGAAAACTAGAGTTTAATTGTGTCCAAACTTGTGACAATATCATTTTCAAAATGTTAAGTTACGAACAATTATAATAATAATAGTAATCATGGTATTGATATAAAGGAATTCAACTCAGAACAGAGAGCACATAATTCATTATAATTACAAAAACCAGTGGCGTATCTAGGTATTCTGGCGCCCGGGGAAAACTATCAAATCTGCGCCCCCCCCCCCCCCCCCCATGTCCAAACTCAGATTAATAAGCGTTTTTAATTTAGAAATGATGGCACTACGTGAAAATGAGTTTTGATGCACATAACCCGGCGTTGTTAGATAAAATTTGATGAGTTATTGTATAAGCGAGGGAGCAACGCGATCGAGCCGCAGATTTTCATTTTTTTTCCTTTTCACCCCTCAAATTGAAATTTCTTATGTCTTTTACCCTTACAAAAAAAAAAAAAAAAAAAAAAACCAAGGGAATACAGCGATCTAGCAAATAGATCTTTTTTGTCTTTCTTTCTTTCTTTCTTTTTTTTTTAAACATTCCTATTCTGGGGGCGCAAAATGAATGAAAAGTTAGTAAGGCAATTGCAAGGCAAATTTATGATTTCTTTCTATACTTTGGAAGTGCTTTTTTATGCACTTATATCCCATCTGGGGGCGAAAAATTTAACAAGCTCCTGCCTTATGCGGGGGGGGGGGGGCTAGAGTCAATTAAGTGTTAACACTTTAAAAGGCCATGGGGGCGCGAAATAGCTAGATCTTGAACATAATTATGCGAGGGAGCAAAGCGACCGAACTTTACAAAATTTTCGCATTTCAAACCCTATAAAACACAATGCATTTTGTCCTTGACGAGGCGCAAATAACCCTCAAAAACCATAAAATTTCTTGTATTTCTCCCCCTTTTCTTTCTCTCTTTTGCGTTGTTTTCTGCCCCCCCCCCCTTCAAGTGCCACCCGGGGCACGTGCCTCCTCTGCCCCCCCCCCCCCTCCCGTAGATACACCACTGACAAAAACATGTATGTATACGAAAGAATAAGCTGGCAAATTCTAGGAACGAATATGTAATAATGCAGTGTACTTCGAAATGTAATGAAAAACTAAATAACGAACTAATTACAATAACATGTATACCGTAAGAACAAGCTGAGAAATCATACATAGCTTTTCAACATGTTCACATTTTTAAAAAGAGAGCAGATAATAAGCAAAAAATGAAATAACAACCTGTGAAATTGTAGAGTGAAAGAAACGAATATGTATCCTCTATGCATTAAAGAAAGCTCTAATTGCTGTACACTGCACTATTATTAACTGGAAAGTTAAGGACAATTATTATTGACAAAATGTGTTGTACGGTTGACCTGTGTACCCTTTTCCAAAATAGAAAATCGATGCACTTGCTGAAATGCTTTTGAACTTTTAAATAGTGAAGATGTAAAGTTTTTATTTGTTTGTTGTTTTGGGGTTTTTTTTCTCTCTCTCTCTCATGGTGTACTCCTAGTTGCTACACAGCATTATGAGGCGACGCTGTTCATCTAAACGAAGATCAACAAAAAATTAAACAAACAAAACAAAACAAATATTCTTAATGGCCTGCCCTCCCATCCCCCCCCCCCCCCCCCCCCCCCCCCGTCAAGGCAACTACTACCAAGGACTTTATTTTGCGACCGCGAGCATTATCCCATTAGGGGAATTGCTACCCATTAGCGAAGCCATTGGGGATGCAACCCCTTAAATAATGGATATTTATTTCCCATGTCGATACATTACTTATTTTGTCAGCACATAGATTCTTCCTGCTAATTTCTTTATCTCATTTTCCGTTTTATTTTGACGGTACATTCGATTGGGTTCCCCCCCCCCCCCCCCCCCCCCCACTTTGACGATAGCTGGAACTTGGAAGCTGTAATGTGCAATTTCTAACGACGCCTGAGCACCTTATAATCACCCGATTACAATCGTACATCCTATATCATCATGATCATGATCGTGGTAGTCTACATCTATGTCGTTATGACTTATATATACATTCAATTCGTATGATAATTTTCATTTAATTTCCAAAGCTCGATTAACTGACCATTGCCCTTCCCTAACCAACCCAACATTTCAGACAGGTACTAAGGTGTGAAAAAATGAAGCTTGTAATCTGTGGCGTGTCATGTTATTTTCATGTTACCATCTTCCGCAACTTACTTTCTTTTTATCTATTTTCTTTCTTTTTTTACAGTTTGATTGGGATGAGGGCAACGTGCCCCCGTACCTACGCCAATACTTGTAAACCATAATAAGTTATGTATTACAAGTCGAAAGTTAAGACACCTGAATTCACATATTGTGATGGGTATCATATTTTTCTTGGATAAATGGTGGTGGCACTTCTTACAATATTTTTTCTTAAAACAGCGTTACGAAACTTGAAAAGTTTAATTTTCACCTTATACAAGTCAATGTCATAAATTTGAGAGCATCAGTAATCATATTATGAGCATTACATCTGTCATTCCACAACACCTTGTTATGACATCAGCATCATGAATTATAAATGATACTGGATAGCGTAGGGTGTGGTGGAGTGGCATGTAATTATGTTTAGGATTAATTACTTAAGACACTTTTATAGTCAAGATTTGTCAAACAGTGGAAACCTATATATTTTTGAAAATGCAGATTTGAAAAAGAGTCCCATTTTTTTCCCTAGAAAACTCTACAATCTTCGATTTCACAATGTTAAAAAAATCGGCGTTATACGAGTTCTATTTTTTTTAGTGATCATCAATTAAATGTTTCAAATGTGTTTCATCCAAAGCATGTCTAGTATATACAGTCATCTGTATTTGTTTCAACACTTTGAACATTTACTGAAATATTTTCTAGCATAATTTATTTCTGTTGATGTAATAACCCTTTCCTCAACACTTAATCATTTTAAATTTTATTACCTTTACTTAATTGTATCCTTCCTTTGTACAATGGTAATTATCAGGTCTCACATTTTGCTTGTCCAGCGCATAGAGAAGCTAGTATATTTATTACGCGCTTCATGAATATATTATTATTATTATTATTATTATTATTATTATTATTATTATTATTATTATTATTACTAATAATATTATTATTATTATTATTATTATTATTATTATTATTATTATTGTCATCATTATTATTATTATTGTTATTATATTATTATTATAATTATTATAATTATTATTATTATTATTATTATTATTATCATTATCATTATCATTATCATCGTCATTTTTAATATCATTATCATCATTATAAGTATTATTATTATCATCATCATTATAAGTATTATTATTATTATCATTATCATTATTATTATTAATATTGTTCTTATTATTGTTATTATTATTATTAGTAGTAGTAGTATTATTATCATTATTATTATTATTATTATTACTATTTTTATTGTCCTTATCATCGTTATTATTACTATCAATATCTTGAATAATAGGAATGCATCCCATTATTAAAAGTAATGAAATTTGCTTATAATTACTCAACAACGGAAAATGTACAGTGACACAATAAAATGAAACAGTCCCACACATTAGAATCCAGAAACACATAACCTTTAATAGCGTTAAATTACTTTAAAAGCAAAACGATAATACAATTTTCGATGTATAACATGCAAGTGAACATTATGATTATAAACATGAGCATAATTATATTTCAATTTACATGGCAAGAGTAGAAAGGATGCTTTATCTACAAGTTGTACTTCTGAATATTTACACAAGAGTGACAATGTGTAGTAAATTTTGATTACGGTTTTATATATCTTCGGACACTCGCAGATTGGTTTTATTACGTCGGTAAATAAATATTTTACATTTATTGTCGATAACCAAAACTGGGAATTCGAGGAGATATAAAGTATGTTTTTAAAGCGTTCATATTATATACACAATATATACTTTTGTCTATCTTTTTACACAATACTTATCACACTATAAATTAAAATGAAAAATTGCGTTTTATGTCCTCATTAAACCCACCTAAAAATACTAACTTTTAAGAGAAAAAAGAGGAATGACACATGTGTAAAATTCGAATATAAAACACGCTAGACTAACTTGCTTTTATAAATTATATGTACATGTATAACCATTCCACAGAAACACCAATAAAAAGCCAAAAAATAAATGAAAATATAAAAACAGGCAGACCAAAATGAAAAAAAAATGGAGAGCCGGAACGATAGACATGATAGACATAGCAGTATATTTACATGTGATACAATATGCACAATATTATAAAAATGCATGTCATTCTATCTAAGATAAATACTGAATTTTTTTATATAATACATGTACATTTGGGGTGTCGGGAGGAAGGAAACTTGAAAAGACAACTTAAAATAATGTCACATGCATTTTTTTTTCAAGATTACAATGATACATAACCAAAGAACATAATGTAAAGTTGGAACATAAATAATGCTATGTACATTGTTTTAACGGAACATTGAGAACAAATAGAGGGTTTCTCTTTCTCTTTACACATTCCTAGGCCCTGTTTCATAAAACTTGTTATCAATAACAAATTACGATAATTGTTATAAGCTACTGAAATCCTTGAATTTGATTGGCCGAGAGCACATTGTCAATATAAATGGAGCAGTTGTTATTGATAACAAGTTTTTAGAAAACAGGTCCCTGAATTCGAAATTCATCTGGTTATGAAATTCGACTAAACACAGTTCAACATCACCATAATCACCGAAACGAAAGGAACAATATGAAACCTACTTTTAAAGAAAAGTGTGACTAAACCATTCAAAAAAGGAATAAAATAAATGCACATTTACAAATTACCTTTTACAATATCTTGACAACGTTCATATTTCGAGTGCTCAGCTGAGATTATACCAGTCAACTTTATTTTGGCAACACTTCCTCGCTTTGAAAAACGGATAAGTCATCTTTGAATATATACCATGTTTAAATGTTTACTCTACCTTAAAGGGGGTACCCAATGCTGAAACAATGTTAGTTCATTTAAAAGATCATGATTTTATTAGAAGAAAATCATCTGCCTTAAATTTTTTTTTAAATTCGTGTTGCCAGAAAATCCCCGAAATATGGTAAAATTTCAGGATATTTTGGCCCCTCAGCTGTGTCCCAATTTCAGCTAGGTAACCACAATGACGTCAAAGTGGTTACCTTGTCGCGCAATTATAGCAAAATGCGCGCAAGGTGTAATGCATTTTGTACAGTCTAGCGCGCAACACATCTGCAATACGCGAACCTGGGTAACCACTTTGACGTCATTGTGGTTACCTAGCTGAAATTGGGACACAGCTGAGGGGCCAAAATATCCTGAAATCTTACCATATTTCGGGGATTTTTCTGGCAACACGAATTTTAAAAAAACTTAAGGCAGATGATTTTCTGCTAATAAAATCATGATCTTTTAAATGAACTGACATTGTTTCAGCATTGGGTACCCCCTTTAACTCTTTTTAGACAATTGACCACATTTTGTGGTGTGGCTCAATAAACTTTTATTCAGAGCTCAAACAAATATACGACATGCATGAGTAGAAAGAGCAAAAATTTCTGCACACAGTCATTATGTCCATTTTTGTTGCATGACCATAATTGCGTTTGATGCCAGGAATTTCAAAAAAGGAGAATAAGCTTTAAAAAAAATCGCTAAATTGACAACACAAAGAGAGGTTCAAAATCATTGCTTTTTGTTCAAAATTGGCAACTTTTAAACCTTTCGACAAAGTTCCTAAACACGTATATTGTTTTCAAGGGCATTAAATTTTATTAGAGCCATGTAACACTAAGAGAAAAATATTATTGTTGCCAATTTGAAGAACCAAATGTGATCAATTTAGCCCTTAAATAATTCCTGTCATGAAAGGGTTAAAAGCTAAGCATAAACGTTATCTTTCGAGGAAGTCGAGGACCTTTGGCCCGTATTCTCGAAAGGCGCCTAACTTAAGCCCCCGCCTAAGTGTGTAGATTTTGGTCACCGGATTATGGAAAGCCAAATGTTTCCCTCTTTTAATCTTACAAAATCACAATAGTTCTGGGACTAAATGCAAATACAAAAACCGACACGATAGAATTGATTTCTGATGCTCATTTCATGCCAGAAAATAATTTAGTTTCTTTATTTTGTTACATAAATATAGTAATTTATACGGGACTTAGGGGTTGACGAATGGCCTTCCATAAATCAGTTGCCTAAGTTAAGCCAGGCTTAAATTTGGCCACTTTCGAGAATACGGGCCTTTGACTTTAAGCCTCATTCGAAAGATACTATCCCACAATGACTAACATGGCTAATTTGATCTGAAAATGAGGCATCCCGTTCCTAAGTCTATAGCATTACCAAATGAGCCATGTTGCTTCCCCGCCTTGCCTCAAGAGCAAAATAATTGGGAAATAGATAACATTTTGATTCACACCTAATATCCTTCTAGCTCGTACAAATCATGTAACATCCACAAATTATCATCATGATTATGCAATAGTTTCATTTCTGCACGCGATCACGTTATAAGATTGTTTCAAGGAAGTTTCATGATCTTCTTAATTGCATCGGATCATATTTTTATTAATTCTTAAGTTTTACGTTTTACTGCTACAACGCACTGTGAAGAAAAGTGTGATTGAATATACCCTTTCAGATTAACGAGTGTAGAGAACACAGTGTAGTCATACAAAATATGCATCTATCTATCTATCTATCTATCTATGTCCCATAGCTTGGAGGCTGTTGGGTCGACAATGTGATGGATCTTGAGACACAGGTTCTCCATAGCTTTCTGTCTTCAGCTGTTCTAGTTAGCTCCTCAAAAGACATTCCATTACCATGTTATAGTTGTTGGATATGGTCCTGCTCACTTTATTGTTATAAGATATTGAGTGATCGTTAGATTTTACATCCTAAACAACCTCCAGCTAATTTCATTTACAGAGGCTTCACATCTACCCTGGACCCTGTCTAAGTCTTTGTGTGGTTTCTGCAGGTTTTTTGTTTCTTTTCACTAAAGATTTTGTTTAAACTATACTGATCCTTTGACATATATTCCGATGGTACTTCCAGAAGAGACGCGGTGATATTATTGCCTGTTGTGAACGGATCGCTGTTGTTGTTGTTGTTGTTGTTGGTTTAGTGGCGATTTTCCATCGGTGATTGGATGATTTTCGCGTCAAATGATGGACATTTAGACAGACGTCTGCCCTCTTCTGATAGCAGTTGGTGACTCTCGATCTTTAGACAATAACTAGAGAGGGGGAGGTTGAGAGAGAGAGAGAGGGGGGGGGGGGGGTAGTGAGATAAAATTTGAAAATACTTATGAAAATAAAACATACAACTTTTACTTTTGTTAGATAATTTTACTAAATCAATATGCATGGTTATAGTGACTAAAATAATAATTTTCTGTGTGATTAAGGCCGATGTAAATGTTCTAAGAGTGTAACGTATAAAACTGCATATGGACGCGGCCCATCCGATTGTAACATAGCCCCTAAATTTCCCCGGAATCAATATTTTTTCTCTCATTTTTCACTTTAAGATTAAACACAGAATACAATTAATCTAGATTGTGACATTTGATATGATTATCGAAATATAATAATATTTAAAGAGTGATTAGGGAAAAAGAACATTCGAAAAATATACACATTTAACTTTTTGAAATAAATTATGATTGGATAATCGAATCACAGTTTTACTGCTTTTTAATATTGATATTTTCAACACCCTTTGCTGAATAACCTCTTCGACACAAAATAATGTGACTGGACTTATACGCTGGACCAACCCTTTGGAATAGCTTACCGAGTGCACTTAAATCTTGCCCCTCCCTTAACTCTTTTAAACATAAATATAAAAGGTTTCTCATCGATTCATAATGTGTTTCATAATGTCGTTTTGTTTTGTTTTGTTTTGTTTTTTTCTTGGTTTTTTCCGGTTTTGTATTGCTTTTTTTTTGTATTGTCTTATATGCATGTCTTTTCTGTTTGGGATTAGCCTTTGATAGGCCTATGGCCTTTGCAAATCCCGCACATTTGTATTCTTTGTATTTTATGGCTATATACTCAACCTATGTATTTATGTATGTATATTTTGTCTTGTTTTTATGCAAATGTGAAATAAATGAATTGAATTGAACTGAATTGACTTACCGCCTTCTCGCAGGCCATCGGGTTGACCTGTCTCATGATGGGGTATGTTGGCATCCCTTTCTCACCCGTCACAGACATACGAATCTTGGCTTTCAATGCGTTCGACAGCGATATCTAAAATGAAAAAATATATGCATAAGTTTAAATACTGAATTGAAAACATGAGAGGAAGAAGGGTTTAGGTTCCATCGAAACCATTTTTTATTCATTAAGAAAAAACCCTAATGTTTTTGATAAGTTTAATAGACAAACCATTTTATATTTATGTATTTTTTTTTCAATATCACTTAGGTCAATATTTGTGCATCATACACTTTACTTTTTGATATTTAATTATGTGCCCATATCCATGGAAAAACATCATTGTAATATTATTGTTATTGTATTTATGTTAATTTGTTAATATGATTTATGTTATTATAATATCATTTAATATAATATATAATAAAATATAATCTAATATTAAGTTAATATAATTTATGTTAATATGTTAATATGATTGAAATCAGTCAATAAAACTGAATCTGAATCTGAATCTGAATCTGAATTAGGAAATCTTTATATAACAAGTAAACGTTCTCTGAAGAAAGCATGATGCCTCATGAACTTATCTCAGAATGTTACGTATCATTGTTTTTATTAATATAATTTTATAAAGGAGTTGGTACCTTCTCCTTCTCATGCATTAAATTGTGATCCTACAACAAATTTGATATAACAAGCAATCAGACATTATATGCGAGCATTGGTCCCTGGGGAAAGACCTAGATTATCATGATCATTATTCGAAATGTTTGAAGAGGTCGGACGTGAGTGGACATATACATTATCGGAAACGCGCTCTACATACGACATTTCATTATTCATGTAATGTTTTTAAAAGGGATGGGTAACTGACATAATGCGCCAAGGTTCAACGTCCTAGAGCATTTTAATTTCCTTGAAAATATTTTTGGGAAGTGAAATATACATGTGATTATAAAGAGTATAAAACCGAGTATAAAACAGCGAGTATAACAAATTTGATATTTTAAGGAACTTTCGTGAGAATCCTCCATCCCCCCCCCCCAAAAAAAAAAACAAGCAAACAAACAAACAAACAAACACAAAACAAAAAACAAAACAAAACAAAAAACAAAAAACAAAACAAAACAAAACAAAACAAAACAACGACAACAACAAAAGAAAACACGCAGAGTGAAGGCATTAATGTTACAAATCATGTAAAGCATGTATCTAGCGCACATTTGTAACATTTACTAAAAATTCATTTACTGAAGAAAAAAAAAACAGAAAAAAAAAATAATAGGGGTGCTAACACAAACTTAAAATTGCGAAAGAAATTCAGATATCCTCCAGGAAAAGGAAAATAAGTGAAACAAAGATTAATCTTCTGTGAAATTTGGTGGCCTTAGCTTTATAGAACACGGACTTTATTAACCCTTTCAGGACAATTGACCACATTTTGTGGTTTGGCCCAATAACTTTTAATTCAGAGCTTTAAAAAATATACCAGATTCACAAGTAGAGAAAGAGCAGATATTTCTACACACACTATGTCCATTTTTGTTGCATTACCATATTGCGTTTGATGCCAGGAATTTTGAAAATGAGAATAAGCTTTAAAATCTTAAATTGGCAACACATTGAGAAGTTCAAGATCATTGTTTTTTCATCAAAATTGGCAATTTTTTCAACTAATCGACAAAATATCTAACCATGTATATTGTTTTCAAAGACATTACACCTTATTAGAACCCTGCAGCACTAAAAGAAAAATATTATTGTTGCCAATTTGAAGAACAAAATGTGATCAATTTAGCCCTTAAATAATTCCTGTTCTGAAAGGGTTGATAACTGCAGCTCACCTTCTCCTTATTAGACTGAGCACGTGTACGCCAGTAGAATTCAGTGAGTGCCACGCCCATCGCCACGCCCATTCCTACGACTAAGATGTAGAATATTCCGGCTACGTTGCTGAGACTCAAAGCACTGGCCTGGTCCTATATTGAACAGAAAATCAGAAACACTCTTATCAATAGCTACACGAAAGGAGGGGGCAATTTGATATATTGTTACAGCTATATTTTATGAAGGGCTTAAAAAACAAAATTGCCAAGGGTTATGATTTTTCTTCTTCTTTTCAAGCTCATGAGGTGCAAATGTGGCTTTTATTGCTGTCCAATGTATAGGGGCACTTTTATCGTTTAACCTCTGTTAAATTTCAATTGAATGATTAAATTTTGACAATTATAGCGTAGAAAGGTCAAACAATCTTGAAAATATTTTTAAAATCATTTTTTAATCTCTTAAAAGGCAGCGAAATTCGAACAAGGTATAACGACAGTCAACGTTTGTTGTGGACAGCATTAACACCCCCCCCCCCCCCCCAAAAAAAAAAAAAAAAAAAAAATCCTGGATTACGTTCGGTTTATTACATCGTTGTTATGCAAAGTTAATGTCATCGCTTAAAAGAAATATTTACTACAGAAAACGTGAATGTTATTCGAATTCATTTTTTGTTTCGAAATTATAAAATCATTATGTATATAAAAATTGTCACTGTTACATGCAATATGTTTTTCATGATGTGCAAAGAAGATTTACCTTTTGGAACTAGAATCATGTGTTAGATTCTCATGTTGTTTTCTTTTCTTTTCTTTTTTTTTCCTCGAGGCCTCAATCAAGCAGATAATTCCATGATTTTTCATCAATTTTTATGACAGGTGGATTTATACAGATCCGATGAAATTTACATTTGAAAAAAAATTAATTATTTACCATAAATTTCTGAATGATCAATTCTTTTCATTTATACATTTTAATATGCTTATTGTGCAATATCTGTTATATTTCTGGGAATGGCATGTGCGGGGAATGGCTATGGGCAACAGAGAAGAATTGCTCCTTTGTAAACCCTGACCAACATGCCATTCTGTCTTATCTGGTTCTATATATATATATATATATATATATATACATATATATCTTTTATATTTTCCTTTGTATGTATATCTTGTATTCGTTTCTATGGTCAAATATATAATAATAATGATAATAAACCTTACCATGGATTCAGACTGCGGCTCACACTCTCCTTTATCATACCACCATTTCTTCTTCAGGTTATCTAGGACGCCATCTTCGCCGAGTTGCAGTATAGCCAGTGTCAGTTCATCTCTATCCACAATATTATTATGAGGGAAGGGTAATTTAACTTATTTATAAAAATTATAAAAAAAAAAAAGCATAAACATGTGTTCTCTTTAAATTAATCATTCTAATAATTGGCATGCTCATTTGAAATGACAAATTGCTAATGACGTACTCTATCAATCTTTTTTACCCTGAATTGAATTAAATCAACGCATCCAGGTAAAAAAAAAATCACCAGCTATAAATATAAATCTCCATACAAGGATAATTTCATAATGTTTCATAATTTTACTTTGTCCAGGTCTCCAGGTTGAACCATTGATTTTTTCTGTTTTTAATTGTTTGTTTGTATGTTTATTGTTGTTGTGTTTATATGTGTGTGTATGTTTGTAGTTATTAACAAACTGTCTTGTAATAGTTTGCAGTACCATTCATTGTTCATTTACTCCAATTTGGAATGAGATAGATGTTAACAAACTTAAGCATCAGATATTCGTAAAACCACACTTTTGAAACACAACAAATATACTGCCACTAGATCCAGTGGCGTATCTACTGAGGCACGGGACCACGTGTTACCCCCCCCCCCCCCCCACCCTCTCCCCCATCGAAAGATCGACATACCAAAAAAATGTGAAATAGAGAGATAAAGAAAGGATTTTTTTTTTTAAAGAAGATGACAAAACACCTTACCACATCTTCCCCAATCGGTGGCATTGTTAATTCTAATTTCATCAAATAAGTAAGACTCCCATGTTGCTGGGAAGGCATTGGGTAATAGTCGGACCGGGTGGAATAATCATTGCAGACTGACCTTAGCATGGTGAGATCCCGAGCCACCCCGATGCCGTAGCTCTTCGAGTCGAGATTCGAGCCCACCTTCATAGTGTCACATGGTTTCTGCTGGTTCTGGTATTCATTCATCGTCGACTCCAGCAGGAAGGAGTATTTCCCGTTGGCGTGGCGGACGCGCTCGATCCCCTGCTCGGAAGAGTTGGTGAGCGGCGACGGCGTCGTCGTGCTCATCGACTTCCACATGGTCATGTAGAGCGGGATGTTCGATGACTGTCTCGTGACATGATAAAGGAAACCAAAGGAAAACCTTTTTTAAATTTTACCCCTGAGCTGCCAGGTACTTGCCTTCTCGATCACGAAGAAATGTCATGTACATGTACGCTAGTCTACGTTGCTTTGCCAAGACATTATTATGACCGACTTTGCAAACTCGCAAAGCTTCCTATTCACAAACTAGTTTATTGTATGGTGCAAAGTACGTCGCCTTAATTATTGTTTTGTAATATTTTCACCAGTGTTTTGTTTTGCCACTTTATTGCAGGAGTATCATTGGCAGTTTGGGAGATATTTTATATTACGTTTTCTTTTTAGGTTGGTTACAATAAATTGAGCACAGTGGGTATGGTGGGCATGAACTTCTGGCAACGGACTTTGTACTCTACTATAGTTATTGCTTTCTTACACGATATCATGGAATATTCGCTGTTATATTGCATAAGAATAAAAGAGAAGAATAATAATTCAGTTTTGCCAAGTGTAGAGGTAACCTCTAACAGTTGGACAGTATTGGCTCATCATGCATTAATTTTCCGAACTAGTTTTTGGTCTCTACATCACCCAGCTCGACAGGGTGTGAAAGGATCTTTATTTTAACCGAGTGATGCAATACTCACGGAGAAGAATTCCTGGGTGGCCCCTCCTCTTTGAATGCCGTATGAAATGTCCTTACGTTTGACGAGGTCTTCAGCCGAGTTGATTGGAGTGGACATCCTCTCGACGGTCAAGAAAGCAGCTAGATTAGCCGTGTAGGATGATATGATGATAAGGGTAAAGAACCACCACACCCCACCAACAATTCGCCCAGACAGACATCTATGGGACGAAGAAATAGAGGGAGAGGGGAAGAAGGAAAGAGACAGAGAGAGAGAGAGAGTGGTGGAGAAAGAATACGATTAAATTAAATCAAAAGTACATTGTGGAAAATCTCTCAAATTGACCTTAAGCGCCCATCTTCGTCTTTGGTTAAAAGCACAATATACCCCTGAGGTGTAGGACCTAGCCTTGAGGTATACACTTTCAGATCTTCGCAATATGTGCATGTCACCGGTGAAACTAGATTACCTCGGCTAAAGTCAGTTCATAGCTGGTACGTCAATATTCTCATAGTGGGCTATAAACTACGTGTATACATTTATGAAAGGAACAAAGATATGTTAAGATTGGCGTTTTAACGTCTTTTGCCAGTTCAGCTGCAATTAGGTATGGACAGACAACACGCGTTACCTGCATGGAGGAGAAGAATGTGACTCCATGCCATTGTATAAAGGACTGATATGAATTCTGCTGTCAGTGCAATACTACAATGGTCTTATTTACCCAGAGTAGCAGCTTCATCAGTAGTAAGACCGCTTTTCCTGGAGTTATCGTTACCCCAGCAATGCAAAAATACCTCGTCCAAGGCAAGCACTGACCAAGGACCTCTCGAATGAGAGTCAAGAACCTTCATATAGGCCTACCACAGTGGATTGTGTCATTTGTTGTCAACTAGAGATGCAACTATAAAATGCTATTTTCAATTATTTAATTATGTGTTTTTGTACCCAGGTTAACTTTATCAGTATTAACATTGTTCTCCTCAGGGCCCTTCGAACATTACCCGGCTTTAGCCCAGCTAGCAAGATAAGATACTCAATCCTTTAATGAATCTCTTCTCACTGGGTACCCATTTACTTCACTTGCGTGGAGAATGGGAAATGTAGACTACTATCTTGGGCAAAGGACATAAAAGACGCGGTAGGACTCGATCGGCGAACCATATGCTCCACAGTCCGGTGAATATCCACTAGACTACGACACCTCTACTATCATTTTGTGACACATAAATGTCTGTTATGCGCTATACAAAAATGTTTAATTATTATTATTATTATCATGATAGTGTTATTTTCCATCACACGTCTGTACCTTGGAGACACCTCACAACCCTGCTGCATAAGGGCACCCATTGAGAACCAGAGGCTGTTCTGAATCCCGAAGTTGTTGGCTTTCTTGTCTCTTGGTTCCACCCGATCAATCTCACCTTCCGTAGAGGGCGCACTGGACAAAGTTCCTACAATATCAATAAAAGCAGACTCATTTCCGTGATTTTCTCAATGAAAATCAAATCATTTGCCTAGTAGTTCCCTCCTTAATTACGTTAACATCGTAAAGCTTTCGTTTTAAAAAAAGATCACAGTAAACGCTAGGATAAAATTGCTTAAGCACATACCAAAGAGCCAAGTATAATTTTGTTCAAGTAAAAAAAAATACCAGTCCTGCAGATTACGAAATTTCATGAAGAATTCGTAGATTCACTATTATCGTTCAGACAGCGATTTTCTATGCTGTCTATCTTAAATCGGACATACATCAGCCTGATAGGTAAACCGCCTTGTAATAAAAGATCAGGCTTTAAAAAGTTCTACCTCAATTTCGTACGTAACCTGTTGACTAATGCATTTTCTCTTTCCCATAGGCTTAATAAACACATCGCCCGGTTCCCGTAGGCAGTTGGTTAATGGCTTTTCACACGATTCCTTTGTTTCACTATTCCTGCATAGCCAGCACGTAGGGTGTCTGGAAGCTATGGACATCTCAGAGATATCACCACCCTTACCTTGTTCTACGGTGTACCACTCGTCCGGGCTGAACCGGCTGACCAGGAAGAGCACTACGCTGACTCCCAGGTAGGCAAAGATAATGGACAGCCATATCTCGTAGGAGAGAGGATGCATGAAGGAGAAGACACTGGGCCGGGTGTTCTGGGGCTTCTTGATCATGATGCTGACTCCGAGGCTCATGTAGGGCTTGGTGAAGTCGATGACGCGTTCGCGCTCAGAGTTGATCGTCAACGGGGCGACTGCGATGTCGGCTTCCTGGAGGGATGTTGGAGAAGATAGAGAGAAAGGAAGTGCATGTTTAAAACATTGATGTCTACGGCCCAAGAGACCAGCAATTACGGTCTTGTGGGCCTTCTGGCAAATTTTCTAAGGGTTCTCTAGACCGACATTGACAGTCTCGTTGGCTGTCGGTCTCTTGGACTGTTGGTCTACTAGAATGTCTCAATCATTTATTCCCATTTAAAATGTGTTCAATAATTTCCTTTGTATCCCCTCTTTTACAACATATTTACCATCATAATTTCCATTATCGTTCCATCACCATTACAAGCCAATTTTCATTGCCACACCTAACTGCCTGAATTGGTCTTCAGAAAATGCTACATGAACTGATAATTAATAATTGTTATGACCCAGTTGCAATAACTAAAGACCATTTATTATGATGCTTCACAGGGCAGATAAAATAGTCATAGAGTAAGTTACAAGGGACACGAAAGAAGCTCGAACAAGCCATGTATTTTTGGCATCATGGCAACCTGATAACATAATTCAGAACTCTTGACCCGGTGTACGTACCTTATTAATCAGTTCGCTGACCATACCATCCCAAGTCCCGTTTTCATTGGCCGATCCGTACGCGCTGTCATTTCTCACTCGGATGATAAACCTGAACGGATGGTGCTTGCAGATTTCCTGCAGGAGATCCACGCAGTACCCCTCGTACCGGCCGTTACCAGGGGTTTGGTCCTTCTCATTCTTAGGCATCATGAAAGGACGCTCCTGTATCAAATGCACAGCTTTGTCAGAGAGCGAGCTATAGGGTTCATGACTGTATCAAGAAGAAATCACCTTCCGTGAACTGTATTGAAGCTAAGACATTATACTATCAGCCATATCATTTTCTATTCGTCAATAGGTCAATGCCTATTAAAAGAGATGATAAAAGAAGAGAA
Organism: Heliocidaris tuberculata; assembly: GCA_025618425.1. Lineage (NCBI taxonomy): Eukaryota > Metazoa > Echinodermata > Echinoidea > Camarodonta > Echinometridae > Heliocidaris > Heliocidaris tuberculata. Next base: position 14,841,265 of record CM046846.1, read on the forward strand.
TTATTTTCACGTACGTCATTATTAATGACACCTTTTCTCGACCGAGCATAATACAATTTTTATCTAATGTTGCATATCTGTGACCTCAGTGTAGTCAAGAACTGTGATAACTCCTTGGTGTAGTCAGCCCTTGCTGTGTTTTTTTCATATTCAAAAGCAAGCAGCATTTAGAAATAATGACCCGAAGTGGTATTCTCAGAAAACTGAGCTGACAACCCTCATTTATTGCTTTTGATCACATCGATAAAAACCGTTTACCATGTCATTTTAACGTGTTTTATGGATTGACAACTTGATAGTTGGTAAACCAGGCTGGCACACCTATATTTCAGATATTTTGAAGACTTGGTAGGATTGCCATTCAAAGCGACAACAAATGAATGCAACCTGCCTTTATTCTGATAAAGGAGAGGGAGACATGAATCAATGAAAAATTAATAGTGGAACTAGTCTTTAGTTAATATCAACTCACGAGAACGGAGGTAATGATGAAAGTCTTGTTGATATCCTGTAGAAAGTTCTGCGTATCCTCTCCTTTGAAAGTGAGACGAGGGTTGTTATTCGGATGCCAGGTCCCGACCTAAAACATCAAATATACAGAAAGAAAATGTACATTAATTTCATGTTTCGACTTCCTTTTACCACTACTACAAAAATAAAGTCTCCACTTCCATTTGTCAACATGCCATGTTAGGTTGATTTTCCTTTTTTTTTAAACCACTGAAAATGTCTTTTGAGCAGCAAACTAGAACAGCTGAAGACAGAAAGTTATTGAGAACCTGTGTCTCAAGATCCATCCATCTATCACAGGCTCCTCCTATCAACTCAAGAATTTGGCCCCTGGGGTATTATATCCCCTGCATTTTTAGGTATTTTCAATGCATATACTTTAACACAGAGCTAACGATTTTCTGGCTCCAAACAAACGATTTATTCCAAGGAACGCCCAACCGGACATCGGGCTGAACCCGCCAGGGCGTCGCCCGGATTGTGGCAGGTACAGACAGTCCTATTGATCATCAACCGAAAGTCGGACGGCGCCCGCCCTTATGTCGAGCCGGCTTTGCTCGACTCCCGTTTGTTTACTGAAGGGCGCCGGGCGATTTCTGATCACTAGTGTTCAAAGGGCACCTCCCGAGCCCCGTCCAATATGAAACAGGGAAGATTTCAAGCTAAAAAAATACGTTCGACTCCCTGGCGGGTTTGAAATTCGGCGACTTTCTGGCGATCCACAAATTTCCGGAGACCGTTGGATATGTGACGCAGGCTTTATACTTTCACTTTGACATTCCTCATACACTTGTCTGTTCCTTCTTTCTCGTCCCCCCCCCCCCCCTCTCTCTCTCTCTCTCTCTCATTTATCAGTTTTCTTTTTTAAAAAGACAACATAATTCCAGTGCACCTTACCTCCTGTAATCCAGTAGGCTTAAGTCCAAGCACTCTTAGAGTGTAGTTGGCTCGTTCCCCGTTCTCGTCAAACTCTATGTTCCCTGTCGCACTCTTGAACGACAACTATAGCCAAAAGAAGATAGAAGAGTACTATCGGATATGACAATGCATGATAAAGAAAACTCCCAGCCCAGAAAGAAAATATGTTACCATCAGCACAGTGAATGTCTGTAGCGGAAACATTAGTAGTTAAGGCCAACAACTGTTAAAAGAAATGTTTTAATAGACTTTTATTCATGATACTTCCTAGGTATTTACTTTTTTAAAAAATGACAAAAATCTTTGGCTATTCATTGTGATATTTTTTTTTTTTTTTTTTTTTTTTTTTTTGCATATTTGATTACCAACGTGTTGGTGTTCATAAAATTTGAAGATTTTTTTTTTTTTAAAGAAACGGTTTGGTGTGGGCCTGTCGGATCGGCGGTGTGACTGTGCTATTGTGAGATAGATCTTTGTTTCTTGCTTATTATACTTTTCTTTACACTCTACCGTGTATCCAAACATCGGATATTGCTTTATTAACCATTTACCACAAAGATTTCCCAATATCTTTCTGTTTCGTTTTACCATTTTAATGTACTCGAGCACGTCTTTGTCCTGGGGTATTTTGGGATATCTCGGGTTCATACACTTCCTCGCTTCCCTGTTTGTCAGTATTGTTAGTCGATTATTCGTCTTCAGCATGCTGATCGTTTCCCAGAAGACTCGGGTCATATCGTAAGTCAACGCCGTCATCGTCTATGATATCGAAAAAGAATTACAAAACTATTGAAAAAAAAAACTATTATATATCATTAAACGCTTACATGTCTTTTTCCGAAGGTTCATTATTTTGATGGTTCATAATTCAAAAATTTAGATGGAACCCTATAATATCATCTTTCGGAATGAAGAACCTTCGAACTGTTGAACCCTATTTCATTTTGGAATTTTTCGAATTCATGAACCTTCGGAATTATGAACCTTCGGATATCAACGGAATTACGAACCCCATTTCATTTTCGGCATTATGAAACCCTTTCTATGGAGAAATTTGTGTATCGGAATTTATATGAACCTTCGAAATTACGAACATTCGGAGAAAAGATGAGCGCCCCCTGTTAAATGTGCTGTCGAATTAGTGATTCACATGCAAACGATTCTTACTTTTCCTTTTAAAATCATTATTTGTTAAGATACCATCGAAGTATATCGATGTAATATGTAGGAAGTATTTATTCCACTGTCACTCGAACTCCATCACTTGTCAGTAACATATATACATTTTAGTTGACAAGTATGAACCTATAATCCTAAAGAGCTTGTTCCCTCAAACCTTCCCCCCTCCCCCCCCCCAAAAAAAGATAATACAGTGTAATAATAATAATAATAGTAATAATAATAATGATAATAATAATGATAATCATATTAATAATGATAATTTTTTTATGAAATAAATGAATAAATAAATAAATAAATTTTTTAAAAAAATAAAATATTTTAATGATTATATCAAAAACCTAGAGTAGAGGATGATAAACATTTAAAAATATATACATGTATTTATCAGCATTTAGATTTACAATCGAAATATAACTAATGATATATCACCTTAAGCTTCGGGAGATTCATAGCGGTAGTAATCTGTGAAGGATCAAAGGTTATATTTCCTTGCTGAAGGTATGCTTGACGTTTGTTCCACATAAACTCCAGCTTCTTGTAGTAGGGGTCGGTCTTGTTGAACAGTTGGAACCCGGTCACGTTCAAACCTCCGAAGAGAAAGTTGTCCATGTTCACATCGCCTAGATCCTTAACTCAGAAAGGCGAAAAAAAAGATATAATCTGCATATAATATGACACAAAGGAGAAACAGAAAGACAGAGGGGGATGGGGAGCGAAAGATGTAGTGAGACAGTTATGACAATGAGAGGGGAAGGGAGCGGTGATTGAGAGAGAAAAATAAAGGGGAAAGAGTAATAGAGAGTGAAAGAGAGAGAGAGAGGCAGACCAACAGAGATGGAGGGAGATATAGAGATTAGGACAGAGTACTATTTTACTGCATCCATGCAGTATTCACATCTAAACCGTTGACAACTGACTTATCTTATAATATCATATGCTTTATATAGGGAATACCCGGTTTCCGTGAGCAATTGGTTAACATAATTATTCCGAATTATTAGTGAAAACGGCATATCGAGCATGGAATTAACAAGAAAAAAAAAGTGGGGGGCGGCACGTGAACAAAATTCTTGGGCAGCTATTTCTTGTTTCCGTTGAAAATTGAGAATGGGGGGTAGGATATAACAAATCGTTCCATAAAAAAAATAAATTGATTTACAAATCAACGAATAAGCAAAGGGAAATAAACAAAGAAGTAAATAAATTGATTGATTAATAACAGTACTCTGAGCCGTTTTCATCATTGCGACTTGTTTCTTTATGCCTTTAACATTGTCTTCTTTATTCTGTTATCTGCTTCACATACCATAGTTAAAATGAAGATTTTCCTTCTTTATGCAACTTTCTTTTAATGTCTACTCCTCTTTAGATCATATAATGTACATACTTACCAGGTCAAGGAAGATATAATGAAACGATGATGTAATCATGCCTAAAACATTTGCCTGAAAGAAAGAAATTAAAGGAAAATATACAAACAGATACACGTGGAGTCATTGAAGTTCTGCTTGTATAAATTTCATCTACTTCAAATATTGAGCCACACAAAACTATGCTCATTTATTATTGAATAAAGTTAAAGAATCACATAAATATGCTCATTTTGCACAATGGTTTAACACTGCTGTCTATTATACTCATAGATAGCCAGACCAGTGAGCATTTTATCTATTTTTTCTTCAAATGGAATGGAAGATATTGGACTTTTGCGCTTTAAAGGGATTTGTTTCTGATCTGTATTTTGACCAATATCTGCTCCTTCAATGCATCAGCGACGATGATGTTGTCGTTGTTAGGTTAGTTTTATTATTCAGTTTTGAATACAACACACTGATTCTCTCATTCAGGTGTTTATGTTGTTGGTGGTCGTGGGTGAGGGGATTTCGTTTGTTTATTTGTTTTTTTATTATTATTATTTTGTTTCGTTTTGTTTAAAAAAAATAAAAGTAACGAGGTACACCAAACAACTGTTTTAATATGACCCTTTTAACAGAAATGATAAACAATTATTTCAGAAAATAACCTGTTTAAGAACGAGGAGAGTATCATTAGCTGCTGTGTCGAAGATGATTCGATGTCGACCCGAATCACGGAAACTCTTCAGAAGCCTCCGAGTCTCGACTTCGGATCCAACCCGCCGAACTACGATGTCATATTTCTTCGGAGGGAACCTTGCTGCAAGAGTTTGGTATCTCTGTAACCCTGAATATAGAATAAATAAATAAATGAATAAATGAATAAATAAGTAAGTAAATAAATGAATAAATAAATAGACAGATGTATAAATGAATAGACAGATTTATAAATAAACATATATAGATAAATAAATATATAAATAGAGAGATAGAAAATAAATGTATAAATAGACATATAGAAAATGAATGAATAAAATTATAATTATGTCGTCCGAATATGGTTTAACAGGTCATCGCACCGAGTACATACAACTAATAAGCCCATAGCAATTGCTTTACCATACACCAAAGTACATAAGGTATATAAATCTGTAAGCAGAAACCTTGAAAAGCATGTCTAAAGATGCATAAAAAGCATAGGAAAAGTAATCTCCAACACTTCCAGCGTATAATATGCCACAATTTTGACCAGATAACTTGAACTGTTAAAACCCTCTATACTCGGAATTATAAAATTAACAAATGGTCAATAAATCAAATCAAATCGAATCAAATCAATACAATTGTCAATTAATTAATAATTCCACCATGTAAAGACTCATCAATAAATCAAATTCAGTTAACCCTTTCGAGACAATTGACCACATTTTGTGGTTTGGCTCAGTAACTTTTGATTCAGAGCCCTGAAAAATATACCAGATAAATGAGTAGAAAGAGCAAAAATTTCTGCACACACTATGTCCATTTTTGTTAAATGACCATACTGCAATTGATCCCAGGAATTTTAAAAAGGAGAATAAGCTTTAAAATCCTTAAATTGGCAACACATTGAGAGGTACAAAATCATTGTTTTTCATCAAAATTGGCAATTTTTTCAACTTTATGACAAAATTCCTAACCATGTATATTATTCTCAAAGACATTAAACCTTATTAAAACCATGTAGCACTACAAGAAGAATATTATTGTTGCCAATTTGAAGAACAAAATATGATCAATTTAGCCCTTAAATGATTCTTGTCCTGAAAGGGTTAAATACAATAGATTTTTTTTCTCCAAATTTGATGGATGCTTCTGGGACAATAGTTGATATTGACAAATAGAAAGTTTGTCCGAGGTTTTTTCTGGACATGACAATAACTGGTGTACGCAAGGTGGATCCATACAGTGTACATAACAGTTGAATTAAATATCTTCCCACCATGGACTGCTGAAAGAAACATCCATAAAATCTGAATAAATTATCAAAGGGGTCAGTTTCTAAAAAAACGTCATGACATTTCAAAGTTCATGGGCATCCCCTTCAAAAGCGTTAGACGTATATGGGCAGGTCCAAGGCATGTCACATACTTTACCAAGTATCATTAAATTTACTATGGAATATTAAACATAAATTGGCATGAAAATATCGTTTTACTTGATATTTTTTGTCTAATCCAAGCTGAAGAAGGGCTAACAGCTTGATACAGTCATCACATATACAAGAATTTTAGAAGTGGTCGGTAATGTATGGGATAAAATAGCTTCGATTTGCCCATATGACAGTTTCGACAAACTGGCTCCAGGTCTGAAGCAGATACCTTCCGAAGTGCTGTAGACGTAGGCGAATTTCTCCCACTTGAAGTACCTGACACAATCCTCTACGGGTGGGACTAGTGAAGGCATCATAGACACCAGGTGGTCACTGATGCTTATGTCCAGACCCATGTCCACCTTGGACTGGCTGACTGTCACGTAGGGGATGAAGAAGTAGTTGGCGTAGGACTGGAAGGTTGGGAGACAGACCAGCTTGGAATGTCCGCCAGTGATTAGGGTCTTCATGGCATACAGTGTGCATACTGCATGGGGATGAGATAAAAGAAATTGTGACTAAGATAAGTTACTTCAAGATAATGGACAGGACCTGTTCTTAATCATTATTCAGCTTCCTCTTGGTAATCAGCGATAATTGATTTGAAAATTATAAATATTCTGGCTACAGTCACCTCATCGAGCAGGGAGCATGGTGAGGTGCCCGAATATAATTATCCTAAAGTATTGTTTATTTTTTTCTCGCTCGCTTCGCTTGCTCACAAAATACAGAAGCTGGAAAACTTATATTCCGGCAAGATACGTCAGGCTATGAGGATGATGAGCATAACTACGATGAATGCTGCTCCTCCTGCCCCTACTACTACCACTACTACTACTACTACTACTACTACTACTACTACTACTACTACTACTACTACTACTACTACTACTACTACTACTACTACTATGGTGGTTGATCCAGTGTCCGAACACTTTTCAGAAAATCAACGATAGCAAATAAAATATGAAACGAATATCTGTCAAACTATACATATTGAATGCTCAAAGTCCTACAAAAAAAGAGGTTGATGGAATTTTAAAAAGACAAAGTAGATTTAATACGATATTCCCTTCCGAGTGAACCCCTTCCCAACGACGCGGCGTTTTGGTCCCTTGAAAAAGGTACCGTAATTCCGAACGTGTGAAACCTATGGGAAAAAGACACAACCTTTGTTTCAATAGTGTGGTTTTCATACGCGTAATCCCACGCGTATGAAAACCCATTTTAGGCGCTTAACTTTACACGTTCGGTAATACAATCTGTTCGGAATTACAATACTTGACTATACTACTACTACTACTACTTCTACTACTACTACTACTACTACTACTACTACTACTACTACTACTACTACTACTACTACTACTACTACTACTATTGCTACTACTACTACTACTATTGTTGCTGCTGCTACTACTACTACTACTACTACTACTACTACTATTGCTACTACTACTACTACTATTGTTGCTGCTGCTACTACTACTACTACTACTACTACTACTACTACTACTACTACTACTACTACTACTACTACTACTACTACTACTACTACTACTACTACTACTACTATTGCTGCTGCTGCTACTACTACTACTACTACTATTACTACTACTACTACTACTACTACTACTACTACTACTACTACTACTACTACTACTACTACTACTACTATTACTACTACTACTACTGCATTTTTTTTATAGATTGAAATACTCATTTATTTCCTTCTGACGACCGGTGCAATACGTTTAACATATTAATGAGTGTACATTTAACACTTCAAAAATAGAAGAATGGGAAAACCCGAAAGGAAGCTTGTGTTGGGAACGCCAATAATTTTTTTTTAAAAATGCTACTGTAAGAACACCATTATATGAATACATTTCTTTACATCTAATAGTAAGAATATCTAAGAGAAGAAAGACGATCTAGTAGATCGGAAAAGAGAAGAAAGTTTTGGCAATAAAGGATAAGATAATTCATATTACAGGGTAAATTGGTTGCGAGATTATCATTTTTAGCATGGGCCGCGGAACCGAGGGGCTGGGGACTGCAGTTCCTCCCACACACACACACACTTTTTCGAGTAGACACGTTTCATAAAACCTCTGGAAAAAAGGTTCGAAAATTGTCATTAATGAATGAAATCAATTCAATCAGTCCCCTCCCCTCCCCTCCCCCTCCCCCTTCCAAAAAAGCTCCGCGGCCCCTGTGGAGTATTGTACATTGTGAGATATCATTGATATGGGGCATAACTCGGTAAGAGTCTAGTCTACAATTATCACATCAGCAAATGAACAAAATTATTTAAAAATTGCAACTGTCTAGTTATGACACTAGACAGAATATATCTTATTGTGGAAACCGACTGACATCACTCTCCTGAGGCCGGTTGCACAAAACTTGCGTTTAATCGCAACTCCTAAAAATCAAACGCAAGTCCTTAATGCGCACTTCTGATCGGCTGAAAATAAAGTTGCGTTTGATTTTCCTGAGTTGCGTTCAAACGCAAGTTTTGTGCGACGGGCCCCTGAGGACGTGTACAATTTAACCCGTTAACTACTGAATTTTCTCGTTCAATTTGGCTTAATACAGGTACCGCCCGGTTCCTTATAGGCCACCGCACACCTTACGATCGGTCTGCGATCCGATTTCAGAAGAAAATGTAATATCATTTGACAAATCATTTAAGAACGAAAAATATTTTTGACTGAGGGTCTGAATAGTCATACAGATATCAATCTCGATAATACGGCTTTTGCCGAGTTTTCTAGTCCGTGGAATGGCCAAATCGGCTCCGAGTCGTAGTGACGTCACAAAAATCGCACGACTGCCTACGATTTGAAACTAATTTTGCCCGTATTCCCTGTAGAAAGCTGACAGCTCACCAAAACCATACGTTTAGTATTTATATTACTTTTCAGAAGCTGAATAGGGTAGATTTCATTTGTTAAAATACCAATATTTAATGCCATAGCGATTTATTTCACAAATCGGATCGTAGACCGATCGTAAAGTGTGCGGTGGCCTTTATAGGCAATTGGTTAACATAATAAATGGGAAAAAATGTAATCACACTTGAAAAGGATATATAAAGAGCTTGATTGACATTCGAGCATGTAGCCTCGCAACAGCCAAGGTTTATACTTAAATGAAATATAAGAATAAATGGTAATTCAACATGATTGTCATTGATTTATGGCAATGAAATATGAACCGGGAAAAGCCATTATTAAGTTACAATAATACTGTTCAGTTTTAATGCAGTATACTGGAAATAGATATCTGGTTTCGGTGACGGCGTATGGAAACGTAAAAATGAATACATGTGCTACTCATGTTATAAGCAAATAAATATTCAAAGCAGATTGCTTCTAAAAGAACGACATGTACAAACATGGGGACCAAATTAAATACATTTTTGACCTACGAGGGAAAGCTTGTACAAAAAAGAGAGTTTTGTTTTGCTTTGTTTTGTTTTATTTCAAGAAACACACACACACAAACACACTTTGGTATTAATATGTCAAACACCATTTATTTAATGTACGATAAAAGAGCAATGTAGATATATTGCCCTGCCGGGGTTCGAACCCATGACCTTAGCATCTCCAGTCATATGTTGAAACCACTCGACAGCGATACCTCTAAGAAAGAGAGTTTCTCTTGATTGATTGTCATGATTACATCTAGAGCAAGAGAATCGCATGGCTTGGCAATTTTAATCGACTTTATGCGACTAATAGATCATACAAAAATATGTATCTATATTTAGAGAGAAAATGTCTCATTCTGCTTAAAGGGCAATCCAACCTTGGTAATAAAAAGATTTGTGTGAAAGCAGAAAAGTAAGAAAAATAGGGTGGCGAAAGTTTGAAAGAAATCGGACAAGGAATAAGAATGTTATGGATGCTTGAAAATTTTTTTAAAAAACACTAAATCTATCCGAATTTCAAGTTGGCACTTTGGTGAGTCGATTGTGAGGTGTTAGCGGTCAACTCTCTCGTTTGTAGTGCACTAAAATATCATTAATTTGCCGTTTTCTCCGAAACGCCTTTTAACTCTGGGCATGCAGTACTCAAAATATAAATCGTTGTCGATAGCATAATTGTTATAGGTCCTCATATAAGATCCTACTGAGTCTTGAAGTATTCGCATAGTGCGCTATATAAATATCATTATTATTACTATTGTGGCTTGTCGTTTTCTGCCTTATTGTAACTTGTTCTATTAAAAGAAATTTCTCTTTTTTTTAAATTATTCAAACAAACAGCTCACGAAATACACTACAATTTCATGACATTTGTTTTTTTTTTTCAGCAAGTTGCCAATGCTTATTCGTTAAAAGCGTTATCTAATGCCGTCCATGATCCCAACACTTCAACCTTGACGCTCATAGAGGAAAGAAGACCGGTCGTCGTTAATTTTAACTTATATACCCACGTGACCAAGTCTTCTCCCCTCTTTAGTTATCTCTTATGCGCATGATTGATAGAAAACGTCACATGAAATTCGTCCCGTGGGGCTGAACAGACCGGGGTATTCTTAGATGATTTATGGTATGACACACACATCTTGTTCATTTGTTTTTCATTTAATTGTTCTACCTGGGGACGGTGATGGTTGTGCGCCCCGTCGAATGACCAAAGTTGTGTCAGCAATCACTTATGACCTTTCTCTGTAAGTGTTTAGAAAAAAAAAAGTTTTCTCGATCCCTCTCGTTAATCTCTTTGCTGTCATTTACCCCTTCTGATATTCCAAGTCTGTATGTTGTTGTTTCTGTGAAAAGAAATTTCTGTTTGTCAGAAAGTATTATGTGTTTCAATAAATCATTATGATTTGATGTAGCACATGCTTTTATCAATACTTCATTTTTTAATTTTATTATTGACTGTTATTGCAGACAGACCAAGAGTCAATATCGAAAGGTTCTGTAGTTGTTTGGAATCGGTCGAGACTATATTTTTTTAAAAGGTTTTGTAATGTAAGCCGACTCATTCTTGTTTCACAGAGTCGGCATACACCCCCGCCCCCCCCCCCCCTCCCTTTAGGGGTAAAGTTGTGTTCTGCTCATGCGATTACATTGTGAAAAATTTGTCTCGAAGCAACTGAGAAAGTCTGATCATGTCTACATAATAATTGGTGTATATACTGTGAGGTTTTGGAAGCATCAACATGATAAGAAATTGACCCAATCTCGCTGAAAAGGACATGCACTGTATACAAATAAATGAGTACTATGGGACTGCACACGCATGCGACATGAACATGATAAATGTTAGGGCCAAACACTTCAGCTATTTTTAGTCATATTTCAAATATGAGGGCATCTGAAGAGCAACCCTTTTCATGGGATATTTCTACTATGATATAGTAGAATGAGAAAGCTCACAAATTATTTTTCATCTTTACCAGAACCCAAACTTCTCTTTAAACGTGTTAAAGGTCCAGGGGGGTGTTTCACAAAGAGTTAAGTTTGACTAAAAGTCGCACTTAAATTCCTAGTTGCGTGCGGTATATGACACATCACCGCATTGGTCAGATCATGGTCAGGGGACGCGTGCTAATGGGTAATCTACCAATGAGATTATGCGTTTAATACCGTATGCGCATTGGCACTTACGCATGAGTTTAAGTCAAACTTAACTCTTTGTGAAACACCCCCCAGAAGATGTAAATTTTCAACTTGCAGTAAGTCTACGGAGTGCCAAGATACACCCCCTTCTATCTGGATAGCATTCAATTTCTGGATAAGCAACCAAAACAAAGTGCAGTCACGTAGCATCGTATGTTCAAAGACTACTAGCATTAGCAAGACAAGCTAAAATATGCTACTAATGGATGACATAAAATACAGAGCAATTGGATTTTTAAAAATCTCTCCCTTTATACGTAGCACGATAAAAACACATTGACATGATTAATATGCGATTTTGTTATAATTTGTCAAATCTAGACTACTTTTTTCCATGCAGATGGGAGAGGGTGAGACAAAGAGCTAGAATGAAAAGGATACAGCAAGCTGGATATAGACAAGACGAGGTCCACTTTAAAAAGACTTGGGTAAAATTTCACACATACGTCATTTTGGGTTTTTTTTTAAAGGAACATGCGTGTTTATTGGGTAAAAGTTGGGTCTGGGTATATTTACCCAATTTGGGTTCATTTTTACTTTGCCAAATATGTATGTTCCCTCATTTATCCAACATGAGTGAAATTTTACCAAACTCTTTTTAGAGTGTGAAAGATGGGGTAGAAGAGAAAGAAGATGGATCGAGGCTGGGGGTGAAAAGCGAGGGACCGAGAGAAAAGAGAAATCCTGACAGGGGAAGTAAGAAAGGGAGAGGGGGAGAAGGCGCATCGGAAAACTGCAGTTTAAATGTCGAGAATTAGATGATGAGAGAATGACATAATAAAAGAAGAAATAAATGGAGAGATATAGAAAGAGAAACAAAGTCAAAGCAATGTTCCTATTCTGACATGTGCGTCTTTATATCTTTCTGTCACAATGTCTTTCTCTCTTCTAGCAACAACAAAAAAATGATAATGATTTTAAATGGAACTACGCGTTCGCAAATACCATGAATGCATTTCCTAAAGGAATTTTAAAGAAAAAATCATCTTGTAATGAAATATTCAAAGCAGGCACTGGCGGAAACAAAAATATAATTTGTGTTTTCTCTCACCGCCCTAACCTATAGATGCACCAGGAATGATAAATAAACATAGCCAGATGAACCTGGCACCAAAACCCTAATGGCGCCACAATATCCCGAAATTACCACCCTTTACGAATCATGACTTTTTCACATTTCGATCGTTCTTCAGCCGGGGTTGTTTTATAGTGCGATAATGATGATAATGACGGCAGTTCGCTGAGGCGTAGTGTGAGTCCAGCCATTTAAGGGGCACTAGTATCATGAGGGGGGGGGGGGATATGTCTTACTCTGATAATGAAATGGGAAATTTACAAGGCCACTGATTAGGGTGATAAAGGGGGCGTTTTCTTCTTTATTTATTTTTTTTGTCATTCGTTAAGGGGGACGTGCCCCCCCCCGTACCCCCCCCCCCCCCCCGTGCCCCATGTAGCTGTAGTTGGTGCAGGATTGTTATCGGTTTTTATAACGCGGTGCTCCGGCGGGTCGGGTGGCAGGGGAAATCAATATGGCCGAGATGAGGTATGGAGGTTATCAAATATTCACGAGATGTATCAAAGATTCATGCTCAGATTTGCATCTCCTCACTATGCCGAGGGACCCGGGGTGCTGCATCTATATCACACGGTGAGGAGGATAGGAAGAGAAACACAGAAAGAGAGAGAAAGAGGGGAGTAGATAATGAAAGGAACATATAGGCAGGAAGAGACACACAAGATAGAGAAAGAGAGACAGACAGACAGACACAGACACGGACAAGACAGACAGACAGGCACTGAAGGAAACGTATGTAAGACAGAAAGAGAGACAAAGGAAGAGATAAGGCGAAATGGAGATATAGGGAATGAGAAAGGAAAAGAGAGGGGGAGAGAGAGAGAGATGAAGGACAGAGGGGGTTGAACAGAGAATGGAAGACTCAGTTTAGGGAGGAATAAAGCAATTTTCAGAAATGAATGAAATAAAAAGTGAATTTGAAGAGAACAACTGGGAGAACAGACATAGAAATAGATAGAGAGAGGGAGGATGGGGAAAACTAAAAACCACTTAGCGAGGATTAAACCACTGCTTAGAAATCAATAGAAAGAAAATGTGAGATTTATGAAAGCGAGAGAAGGAGGGAGGAAGATAGAGAGAGAAGGCGGAATGGGGAGAGTGGGAGGATTAATGGAGAATAGGCCATTTTATAAGAAATTAATGAAATGGGAATGTGGGATGAAAAGCAGGGCTACAAAAAGAAGAAATCAACAAAGATAGACGGGGATAAGACACACGTTATAATTTCGAAATAAATGGAAAAGTAAGGTTAGATTGAAGAAAATGAGGGAAGTAAACTAAATCAGAAGAGAGAGAGAGAGAGTGACAGAGAGGGAGAAAAAAGAGAATTTGGAAATGATTGTTTGCTGAAACCCATATTAAAGGCCAATCCAACCTTGACAATAAGATGATTTGTTTGAAAGCAGAAAAATAAGAAAAACAGGATGGTAAAAAGTTTGAAAGAAATCGGACAAGGAATAAGAGAGTTATGGATGTTTGAAAAATGAGATCACTGCATCTATGCGAATCTCAAATTGGAAATTTGGTGAGTTGATTGTGACATACTGGCAGACAACAATCCCGTTTGTAGTACACATAAATATCATTAATTTGCGGTTTTCTCCGAAGTGCCTATACCCTCGGGGCAGTACACAAAATACATTGTAGGTAGCATAATGTTATAGGTCCTCATGAAAGAAACAGATCCTATACTGAGTAATACATTTTGAAAAAAAATGACATTTTAGTCATTTTGTGTGTTCCAGCAAATGGGGGAGCTGTCCGCCACTACATCACAGTGGCATTATCTATTCGGCCAATTTGAAATTCTCATACGTATAGTGATAACAACTTTCAAAAATTGATAACTTTCTTATAATTGCTTGTCCGATTTCGTTCAAACTTTCAACAATCTGCTTCTCTGATTTTTCCTCTTTCTTTCAGAGCAATTTGTCATTAAGACTGGATTTCACAATGAACGTTAGGGAAGAAGAAAGTACATACAGAAAGGAGAAAGTTGGACAAGAAAATGTATGTGCTTGTGTGTGGGTATGTGTGTGCGTTGCGTGTGTGTGTGTGTGTGTGTGTGTGTATGTATATATATATATATATATATAAATGCAAGGAAAGAGAGAAAAAGAAAGAGGGGGAGAGGAGGAGAAGAGTGACAGACAGAAAGTGAGAGAGACAGAGAGAGAGAGGGGGGAGAGAAAGGTAGAGGAAAAAATATAATATGAACCCAACGACGTATTAAAAGGGAAACAGCCAACCTACCATTTCCCCCTTCGGTTTTGTCATTCGTGCTCGTCCCTCCGTTCGCTTATCATGAATGCAACAAACCTCCCCCTGCCTGTACCCGTACCCTCATCTTATCTGTTGGAAGCTATTTCACGTTAATCGCCTTTATACACAATTATACAGTTGAATTGATCATGTTGCCTTCATCATATTTCTGGGTCAAGTTTTCACTTATCGTGCAATGGAAACTACAATGACAGATTACTAACATCTTTTAAAAAATAAAATAACCAGGTAACACCCCCCCCCCCCCCCCCTCCCCATTCTTTCGAGTGCATCATTATTACTGTACCATCTTGCATTGGTTCACTGGAGAGGAAGGAATTAATTTAGTATTAGTATCCTTTTAAAATGTAAAAGATTTCTCCCACCTGCATGAGAACCAAATTTTGAACAGTGACGTAAACATCATGCATATGGAATAGAAAACCATTTGCGTTAAGCCTATTTAAAACAGGAAATTACACATTTTTCATTTATGCTGGGAGAAGAAATTGCACAAATCAATTTTTAAAATGTTTGCGTAAAAATAACTTTTTAATCATGTAAAATTGATACCAATATTTTGTGAAAATGAATGGTTCTTCACGATTGCTATACATGTACTCTTCTTTTTGATCTGAAGTCTTGTATTGAGTTGTTTTTTGTTTTTTTTGGATTAGTTTCAGATTGATTCACATTCAAAAGAGCAGCCCATTCCAGAAATCGACGCACACGCACACGCGTTCAAGCGTAAGAACTGCAAACGGTTACCGGTTAGTGCGCTGATAATAGCACCGGGAGAACCCAGGCTCGAAAGCAAATCTGTACTTTAAAATGAGGTGGTTTCAGTTATCCACTCTTAGGTCCTTCTTGAATTCAAGAGAGGATGAAAATTCTCAGGGTTTAGAATATAGGGATCTTTAAATAGAGACGTCTCAGGTTCGAAACAAACACAACCTCTGCCTCAGGCTGAGTTACCGACTTCCAAGATTTATTAAAATAAATATGTAAATGCATCTTGTTAATGGGGAGACTTTGTTAGTGCAAGATCATTTGTTATTCATTTTCATTTAGGCTCTTCTTTCGACAATCAAATATTTGATATGCAATTATTGAATGTGAATTGTTGATCCGAGATTTTCAATAAGTATGTTTAGTTTAACAGTGCATCAGATTTTATTGACACATAGTTTTATCGTTATAAATCATTTTAAATGACATGAATTCAATAACATGACTTCACACATGTCAAAGATCCCAAAATTACATTCTAGTCATTTTGTGTACCGAACAAAATTAGGAATGTTGTCCGCCGCTACATCACAGTGACTTTACCGATTCGTAACTTTGAAACACCCATAATGCAAAGCAGGGGCCGCTGAGCGTTTTTGAAAGTGGGGGGGGGGGGGCTGATTTGATCTAACTCATTAATGACAATTTTCGAAACTTTTTCGGAGGTTTTATGAAACGTGTCTACTCAAAAAAAGTGGGGGAGCTCCAGCCCCCTCACCACCCCCCCCCCCCCCTTCCAGGTTCCACGGCCAATGTAAAGTTATTGCAACTTTTAAAAGTTTATTACTATCTTATTGTCTGCCCGATTTCGTAGAAACTGTTTCCAAACTGCTTCTCTGATATTTCTGCTTTCACTCACAGAAAACTTGCTATTAAGGGTGGATTTTCTTTTAAATTTATTATCATTTATTGCGAAATGAAGACTACATTCTTACATTAGGTGAGATGAGTAGAGCGTCTGCCTGTATCAAGGGTTCGAATCCAACCCTGGCGGATGACCGTGATGTGTTAACATGCCCTTCCCCTGTTTCATAGACGCAGGCTATAGATTACAGTTGAAAACACTCCGTTCCTCAGATATGACATTAAATGGAGACCCCGTGTGGAGGAGAGTCACCACCTTTCACGTTAAGAGTAGGGGAAGAGTAGGAAAGTGATACACCCGCACATTCCAATCAGTTATGCCGGGAGGAGAGACCCTATAGGGTTATAGTTATTTAGTTCACTTTTGCCTCTCAAGCAAATTCGAAGCCAAATACTTAATAATATTATTATTACTGTATTATTTTTCTGGTTGATATTTAGAATATTAATATGACTAGACCCCATCAAACTTACGCCTTCTAGTCACGTTGAAGGTGTCTTCAAGAAGAGCTGGAAGTGCATAAGCCATGAACTGGAAATCACCCGTCTTGTTCTTCTGTGTGTTATGGGAGATTATCCCGCGTTCGAACCCGAAATCACCGTACCTGTCGAAGACACCCCCTTGAATTTGAGGGATAAATTATCATTAGTGATAATGACGGGTCATTAATGAAATATGATAATAGTAATGATATACCAAGCAGGGACAAACATTTCAATATGACAGACGGAAGTTGATAGAAAATGTAAAGCATCATAATTATTCTTTAAAATACCAGCTTCATGTACATATACGCATAATTGTGACATAGATCCCGATCTCATTTTTAGTAGAAGCAGTGGTCGTAAATGTAGTAGCAGCAGCAGCAGCAGCAGTAGCAGTATAAGTATAGTAGTAGTAGTAGTAGTAACAGCAGCAGCAGTAGTAGTAGTAGTAGTAGTAGTATTAGTAGTATTAGTAGTAGTAGTATAGTAGTAGAAGTAGTAGTAGTAGTAGTAGTAGTAGTAGTAGTAGTAGTAGTAGTAGTAGTAGTATAGTAGTGGTGGTGGTGGTGGTGGAAGTAGTAGAAATGCAGTAGTAGAAGTAGTAGTAGTAGTACTAATGTGGTAGTAGAAGTAGTACTGGTATAGAATTAGTAGTAGTTACTGTAGTAGTAGTTGTAGTAGTAGTAGTTGTTGTAGTAGTAGTAGTAGTAGTAGTAGTAGTAGTAGTAGTAGTAGTAGTAGTGATAGTATTAGTAATGTATTCGTAGAATTAGTAGTAGAGTAGTAGTGGTGGTGGTGATGGTAGTAGTAGTAAAGTGGTAGTAGAATTAGTAGTAGTACTAATGTGGTAGTAGAAGTAGTATTAGTATTGGAAGTAGTAGTAGTAGTAGTAGTAGTAGTAGTAGTAGTAGTAGTAGTAGTAGTAGTAGTAGTATCATTATTTTCACTAAATTCATTATAATTAAAGTCATCATTATAGCATCACTTTTATCCTTATTAGTCAGAACATATTATTTGAATAAACATCTTCAACCAGGGTATAGGATTTGTGTGAGCTAAATGAATTGAAACCGATTCCAAAAGGTTATATTTTCATGACATTATTATATTGTAAAAACAGTGTGTAAGAACACTGAAGAAAGGAAATGTTTTACCAACAATTATACATTCACATATCATGGACCTTAGATTCGACTTATAAACATTGTTTTCTTACCAAAAAAAATTTAAAGTCCTTTAAATAATTTGAACGAAACGGAATATTCATTTATAAAACATATGTTAAATTGATCATGAGAAACAGTGTCGGATTCTTTTTTCTGCAGAAAGAAGGTGAAACTTTTTATCTTATTAAAAATAACTTCAGTTTTTGTGACTTTCATTATATTAGTGTTTTCACAGAGATTATAATACAAGTTTAGTACGGCCCTCCTCCCATACTTGATGGGAATTTCTGTGAGCTAAATCAATTGAAACCGCTTACAAAAGGTTATATAACCATGAGATTATAATATTGTAAAAACAGTGTGTAAGATCACTGGAGAAAATAACTGTTTTACCAACAATTACACATTCACATATCATGGACCTTAGATTTGACTTGTAAACATTGTTTTCTTTTTAAAAATTTTTTAAGTCCTTTAAACAATTTGAACGAAACGGAATATTCATTTATAAAACATATGTTAAATTGATCATGAGAAACAGTGTCGGATTCTTTTTTCTGCAGAAAGAAAGTGAAACTTTTTATCTTATCAAAAGCAACTTCAGTTTTTGTGACTTTCATTATATGAGTGTTTTCACATAGATAAGAATACAAGTTTAGTACGGCCCTCTTCCCCTATTTGATGGGAATAATTATTTAGCATGTTTAGTCACCAACTTTTTGTGTATCATCACTTGAATCACAAAGAACGGTATGCTGAGCACGGCATGGATTGGAATCATTAATAGGCTATGAATATTGACCCAGTAACCTAACTGGACGAGTTAAGTTCGCATGAATTTACATTTGCGATTGAAGCTGTATAGCGGTACATGTATATATCTACTAAAGGATGATATAATTTAACAGATAGTCGAATCAGCAGAGGGCTATGATTATACGAGTCGAATTTCAACTCCACTGAACAGGCTGTACGAAAAATTTAATATTTGATATACTAATATAAACCACCTGGTGAAATACAACTCAGCGTACACGCCGTAATTACGATATTTGTTTTCTTTCTTTTTCTTAATGATGATATATTATTTACAATGTTCTACTTAATAATTCGTACAGAATTTTATTTTCCAAGTATAGGCAAAGTCATAAAGGTGGCATTTAATACGGTGAGCAGGTGAAAAAAGGGAGAAATTCATGTTCTATAGCATGTATAGTAGACTGTAATGATAGTATCGAAATTAATGGCCTGGGGTAGTATAGCCAGTATATCAGTTAGACCGTATTTATCTTTGTTTTTTTAATGATTATATCTATTTTAATCTTCCTGTGAACAAAGTACTAAATATTGCTAAAGTCGATCACATCCCCAATTGCTTTTAATTAGCTCTCTATAAGAAAACACAATCATTTTTAGCAAACGCAAAAAAATATAAAATGATAAGGCACCAATCTTGCCACTCTTTTTGAAAATTGAAGCTAGATCATTAATGTTGGAATACCAAGGAGTTATGTGTGATAACTCCTCGGGAATACATAACAACTATAAGAGGCCTGCACTACACCGTAAAAGAATTATAAATACTGTGTTAAAAACGTCCAACACGGTTGTAATTGTGTATCCAAACAAATTTGAGCAATGTTATACCCTACTCGGGTATCGCCTTATCCAATTATGGTCTTTCTTTTTAAATACAACTATAAAATTTGAAACGCAATACCCGATTTGGGCGTAACAAACTTGTAAATAATTCGAAGGTTGGATACTACGTTATCCAATGCATCGCTATGAACTAAACTATCATGAGATTTAGATGGGATTGCAAGAAAATAAGATCAACTGTGTTTGATTTTTCTTATTCCAATTTTTTTTTTAATTGTTTATTCGCTCCTAAGAAGATTATATTCGGTCAACAGCATAATTACATGACTTTTCCAGAATTGTAAACCTGTAATGAACTAGATCTAATTCATAACAAATTCTTGGTAATTAAACAATTGGTAACTAGAATATTTACGGCAAGGTGCAATATATTCACCGCTGAAGAAAAGTGGCAAACAAAGGCTAGGAAAGAAAGCAACATTTTATTATACATTCACTTTACACTGGGTCCAAGTATACATTATGAATGATCTCCACGTATGGTCGCCATTTTGATTGCTTGGGTCTTCTCATCTTCGATAGCTGTTTTGAAATAGTTTTGAAATAGTAATGAAGTAGATAACACACTATGTACATTTTGTATTCAATAAAATAGAATTTGAAATGTTTCATTTCGATATAGGTCTATATATATACTCACCAACCATGATATTTGATGCAACAGCGTTAGAATAACAAGTCCAAAGTAGCAGAGTCACGCAGACGGTGATGAAAACATGAAATATCCTTCCCGCCATTGCAGCTAGAAGGAAAAGAGATCCACCCCGCGAGTTTGAAAAAGATCCCCACTTCGCGTCGACCAACTTGTTAGAATGTGTTTGAAGGAGGCGACGTTTTTGGACGTAGCGATTAATGGAATTTTTCCGTTAATAAACCTGATGTTCGTCAAGGGCTCGATGCAGCCGTACCAATTGAATTTCGCAGAAAAGTCTTTCCTTTCTTTGGAAAGTCAAACGGCGGGAATGATAATGTATTCAAACGTTAAATATCATCCGGCTCCTACAGGGCATAGTGTTTCTAATGTGAAAATGAAGTCAGGATGATATGGAGAGAGAGAGAGAGAGAGAGGAAACGAGGGTTGGATGGTAAATGAGCATTGTACGCAACCATGCAGAAAGCGTGGTTACCTCGTTCTCAAGCCGTGAGATGCTTGCAACTTTGCGACCCGTCCCGCGGGCGCAAATCCCTACGGTGCTTCGCGAAGTCATCAAGAGAAAGAGAGAAAGAGAGAGAGAGAGAGAGAAGGAAAGAAGAATATAGAGGAAGAGAGCAAAGAAGAAGGAGAGGGGAAGATAGAGAAAAGGATAAAGAAAGGGGGAAAGACTGGAGTGTGTGTGTGCGCGCGCGTGTGTGTGTGTGTGTGTGTGTGTTACATGGGATTACCTGGTAATTCAAATAGAAATAAATGTGTAAATTCTTTGGTCATGTTTATTAAATATGCAATTTTCCATTCTAGGGCTCAAGGCCAGGTTCCTTCATCTACAAAAATACAAAAATATATAGCTGATTGTATAGAGGAAGAAAAAAATCTAGCAACGAAGGCAGGGAAGTTACATTTACACTTACAGAAATGGGAAGAACTGAAAGTGAATAAGGATGTGAATGTGAGCAGGTATGATGTGTCTAGTGTTGTGCGTGTGTAAACCTTGGTATGATTGTTGGATGTTAGTGAGTGTGAATGTGAATGTTGTGAAGGGGGGGGGGGCGGGGGTTAAGTAGTGAAAGGGGTAACAAGGTATACCGATGAAGGGTTTATATAAAAATATGCATTATGTTACTTTTCATGAATGATCATTTTCCCCTTCTCTTGGGTAAATTGTTAAATGCACATCTTATTATTTATGATATGAATATAACATGAAGAATTGTATTTCATTTAATTATACCGTAATTATACACTTTTGTTTACCCCTTTATTCATTTAAAGGAGATCTTTATATGAACTAGGAAAATAACAAAAAAGAAAAGAACATTAACATATTTTGAATGAAAGATCATTTGCATTGAATATTATACATTGTGGGACATAGGGAGGGGGTATAGGGCGTACGTTAGTGTTTGTCAGTATATTATTTACTTAGTGATTTCATTCCAACATTCTTCCATGCTTGTCTTGTGAATAATTTAACACTATGGTATGAAAACGAAATGAAGATTTGTATTTGTTTGAAATTATTTACATTTATTTTATGTAATGATCTATTTTGAATGAAATCTCTAATAAAATATTTTGAAAAACAAAAAAAAAAGTGTGTTGTGTGTGTGTGAGAGAGAGAGAGATGGTTGAGAGAGAAAGAGAGAAGGAGCAAGAGACCGTGGTATGATAATATTTTGTGAAATAAGAATTTTGAAATATTTTTGTTTCCACAGATACAGACAAAGAAAGCAAGACAGCAAGACAGACAGACATACAGACAAAGAGTAAGACATGATGGAAGAACAGAACAGAGAAAGAGAAAAGGAATTCGAAAGAGAAATACCTTGTTACGATCCCATTGTGTGTTTTGTTTTGTTTGTTTTGTTTGTTTTTGTTGTTGTTGTTGTTTGGGTTTTTTTTAATTTGTTTTGATTTGTTTTGTTTATTTGGTTGGTTTTAGGGGGCCAGTAGTATGTTATATGGACCGACATTTCAATGGGTGACATGGTCGCTATAAAAGAAAAATCAAGATTCAAATAACATAATTATTTTTTTCCTCATTTTAATTTACTTTCAAATGAATGGGCCCATAATTATTACCTTTTCTGTGATGTCAGGAATACCTACAAGAAACTAGGAGACTGACAATGCGTATAATCAATAAAATGTGATTTTTTCAAACTTTTTGAAGCGCGAATACGTTTTCCAATAATATCAGTATATTTATCAACATATTTTTGTATCATTTTCGCTTAGGTTGGGGTTTTAAAAAGCAATGCACTTTATTCACCAGATTCGGAAAGACCAAAACAAAGACGCAGAAATAGAGAATAAAAGAATAAGTAAAATAAAAGACAGATTAAGAGAACGAATGAATATGAACAAGAAGAAGCAAGTGGAGAATATGATTAATAAAAAAATTAATACCGAAAAAAAAAGAGACGAGGAAGAATCCGAGAAGTATAGATATCAATGAGGTAATAACAATAGTAAAAGTAATAAGTAATAGAGAGACAGGGAAGAAAGGGCCGCCGAATGACTGACGTAACAATGGTGCGCTTATGACATAGTGTCTCACAACGGCGTAACAATGTGAATGATTAAGTGAGCATGCGCAAATGCGCGTCCCCCCCCCCCCCTCCCATGGTAATGCGTGATAAACTGTCCACAAGTAAGAAAGATCGAAAACAATTACTTCAAGATACACTGCACACCAAAGCTCGTCTGGAGATCAACTTAAACAATTAACAGTTTCATATCATCCTACAAAAAGAAGAAAAAGTAGGCCTTGGTTTTGAGTTCTAGGGCAGAAGAGAATGGGGAGTTGCCATGGAAGGACAGGTCCACCTATTGAGTTGCAGGCTTTACCCGAGGCGTGGGGTGAAGGCAATAAGCGGAAGCAGATTCCAGAGACTGCGGCGTCACAGAGTCCAGCAAAGGAAAAAGTTATACCACTAGAGGCTGAAGATATCAAAATGTAGGCATTCTCTTTGATCTTTGATGCTGTGGATATGTCTCCCTTTTCATTTTTAAACATGGTAGAGGATTGGGCATTTTATCTTTACCTTCTCCCCCCCCCCCCCCCCCCTCCTTCATCTTTTTCATGTTATCGTCATCTTCTTCATTTTAATCGCTTCCTGATATTTCATTATCCACTTTCTTTTCTTTTCTTTACAGCTTTTCATCTTACTCCTCTCTTTTTTTATATTTTTTTATTGTCATTATCTATTATCTCTCCTTTGTATTTTCTGTTCCCCTTGATTTAACTTGTAATGTCTACATTACGTTACCAAAGGGTGAGCAGGATGGAGAGGGGAGCAATGTCCCAAAGATATTTAGAGTTAATATCAGGGCCCCTTCTTATAAAGAGTTGCGTTGATCATAAAGATTATGTCGGTAATGTAAATAATGTTATCTTTCTTTAATAATAGCATACTTTCATGCAGCCCCCCCCCCCCCCACAAAAAAAATACAACAAAAACAAATAAACGACATGCTACCCTATTGGTAGTATATGAACATTGTTATAGCAGCGTTAGTAGAGTGCAGGGACTTGGAAATGATGGATATCGCATTGTTAGATATATTAATTGGCAATTCTTACTAGATGATCAAATAACAAAGGAAATGTATCTCCTAATTTATTTGGCTTCCCCTCACGTTTAGCTCTTTCGCGTACGTGCATGTTCCAAACACTAATTCTACCTCTAAATTACATGACCCAAATACAAATGTGGCTGAGCCCATAACCTGGGGGCTGCTACAGCCCAAGGCATCGTAGTGAATGAGTATATTGGAAGAATGAATGAATATATTGCACCTATTAGTAAAAGATCAAATATGATTTAATGGGGTATGTGCTTTGTTTCATTTTAGTAGGAGTAAAATGAATTCACTATCAAAGATATTTTCAACGAAAACAAACTCAAGCTCGTTCAGTAATAAAGTGGGGAAGGGTTTATAGGACAGGTAACAAGCAGTCCTGAAAAAAATGGCTTTTATCATAATGACATGAGGATGAATGAAACAATTTTTTTTTATAGGCGGTGAATAAGTCGACAATAATAATAATAATAATAATAATAATAATAATAATAATAATAATAATAATAATGATAATAATAATAATAATAATAATAATAATAATAATAATAATGATAATGATAACAATAATAATAATAATAACAATAATAATGTTTTATTTACCTAGGGTAGCCACTTCAGTTATCAAACTGCTCTTCCAGCGGGCCATGCATAACATAATATGTTATTATTACCCTTCTCCATTCTAATATGCCGAGCGCTTGGCTAGGAGGCAGAAGGTCCCATTTTTGAAGTCTTTGATATGACTCTGCCGGGGTTCGAACCCACGACCTCCCGTTCATGAGGCGTGTGCTCTAACCAACTGAGCCAACATGCCCGGTTTTCTTACAAAGCCTTTTGATAAATACCAATGTTACATTGACTGATTGAATGTGGAAACCTAATGGTATAAATACTTAATCTGTAAAGTAATGCACATTATTTTAGGAGGAGGGGTGGGGGAGCTCATGCACTTAACATTGCACACGTGCAAAGGGAATGGATGGAGTAGAATTTTGTTTTACCATAAAGCAATCTTATATGGTATTTATCAAAACACTTTGAAAATTTATGAAAATAAAAACAAATCTTTAGAATATTGTTGGATTCTGGTTATAATAGACAATCAAGTAAAGCTATAAAAGCAGGCTACAGTTTTCAGAAAATACATAAAAATATTTTTACCTTTTTAGGATGACGTTTTTTGAAATGAATAGGATCCTCAATGATGCAGTGAGGATTTTTTTTATATGCATGTATATTAAACTAAATGAAAGGAATCACAACTTCAGAAAATTAAGTATATGGTTTAAACTATACAGCTAGTTTCATAACAGTGTCAATAATCCAAATAGAACAATGGTGAATGATGGTTTAGATTTCTTTTTAAATGCCTCTGCAGCGAATCCGTGGAAGAAGTCGACACAAAGGAAAACTCTTCAGTGGAAAAAGACAGCGGGAGTAATAGCAGTGGTCCGAACAAGATCGACATGTTTGATGGCATCAAAAAACCTGGTAAATATACAGAGACTGGATTTATTTTATTTTCTCTCATTTGATTTGAAAACACTTACCTGTTTTCGTGTTGTAATTGTTAAAGCTAGATTAAAGATAGATAAAAACGATCATACAAGGGCAATTCCATGATTAGTAACGTTACATTTTTAAGGCAAATTTTGCGTTTCGGGCCTCATAAAAATAAATCTTGTGCATGCTCAATCTCTGTAATATTACATCAACGGTAATTCTTGTATAGACTTTTAACTTGTGCGAAGATATAATTTTGGCTTTGCTTGGAGCTAGAGAGGCGGCTCAAATTTTGGTTAGTAAAGTTATGAAAAAAAGGACCTGAAAAATTAGGGGTTTTCTTTCGTCGGACATTACACGCCTAATGAGAAAAGTTAGAAGATGAAATATTTCTTCATTTACATTGCAGGTTATAATCTTTGTTTCAGTATGAAAAATTTATCATTCGACAATTCTATTTTTAAGTAACTTTAAAAAACAATGGTTAGTAACTTTACACCTTGGAAAAATCATAAAATAATGGGGCATTAACACCTTTTTACTTATATCTTCCGTCCTTTAAACATTTAAAAATATAGTTTATAATGTACTTCATGGATTAGTGCATTTCCATCAAAAGTATAATTTGAAAGTATGCTAAAACCAAGATTTTATATAATTATTTTTTTGTGTTGCCCCATATATGTCAAAACATGTATAGTTTAAAATTCTCCCATGAAGGAGGCAGACAAGGATCAAATTAATGGCAGAAAATAATTCCCCAGTTTAATCTAGACATAATCCAAATTTCGACCATTTTTGGCATAAAACAATGGAAGAAATGCGAATTTTGAAATTGTTTGTCATGTCTCTCTAATCGTGGAATTGCCCACATTTTTTACGTTTTTATTTTTATCAAACGAATGCTACCGCCCTTTGGCAAGACAGCAACCTACATTTGCCACTCCCCGCCCAGGTGTTAAATGGGTAACAGCAGGAAGGATTTTCTTAAATGTTGGAGTGCCGAAATCGGTATAGCCTATATACATGTAGCTAGAACCGGTGTAAAATTGGAGCGCTTGAGCACCTTGCGTTGTGGATATACATGTATAAATATCCAATATTATTATTATTATTATTATTATTATTATTATTATTATTATTATTATTATTATTATTATTATTATTATTATTGTTATTATTATCACCATTATTATTATTATTATTATTATTATTATTATTATTATTATTATTATTATTATTATTATCATCATTATTATTATTATTATTATTATTATTATTATTATTATTACTATTATTATTATCATCATCATCATCATCATCATTATTATTATTATTATTATTATTATTATTATTATTATTATTATCATCATCATCATCATCATCATCATCATCATTATTATTATTATTATTATTATTATTATTATTATTATTATTATCATTATTATTATTATTATTATCATCATTATTATTATTATTATTATTATTATTGATCTCATCGTCTCGTAACATTTCAATACCACTTATACAGAACACTCATTATTTTAAGGGTATTTAATCAGTTTCTGACACAATGGCCACTGGTTTTAAATTATGTTTATAATAATTTTATTTAATATTCTTAAGTCAAAATTTGCGCGGTTTTGTTTTATTTTCTTTATTTTTATTCATTCCTGTTTCTTCTCTCTTTCAGTATCTTTATTTTCTTGATTTTCCTCGTATTGCAATTCATAAAGTTAGTTCTTCTCCCTCCCCCTTTTTAGTCCTGTCTCTCTTTGATTTTTCTTGGTTTCATATTTTTCTTTTATTTCGACGTTTTTATTGTTATTAAACGATAGTCCTTTCTACCCTGATATTTGAATTATTGCTCAAAAAATATTTTACCTTTCATTAAGATTTCTTGTCTGTAAAAACTCTCGTTAGATCAATTTTAGCATTTTAAGGTACATCAAGTAAAGTGGGAATTTAAAATACCACGGGCGATGTGCTTACCTCCAGAATGGTTTCCAGTGGCGGAATATTACCGCCCCTCCTCCTTCCCCTTTCCCCGTTTCGCAGCCAGCAAATCATAATTTCGGCATTTGGATGATATGCTTTTTTGCACTTGAAGTAAAATTTCAGAACTGCAATGACAAGTGCAATATATTTACTGAATACTTGATTTTTATGGAGACAGGGCTCTTCCATTAGAATTACGCTTCGTCGGTCTCTATCATGATTTTAATCATAACCCATGTAGCCTATTCAGTATGGAGACGAAACAGTGTTCTGTTAATCATGGCTTTAAAAAAAACCCGAGAAGAATAATGTATATCGGAAATGGCAAGCTTGGAGGGTGTTGCGATTCAATTCATAAAGAAATGCATTCGAATTGCTACGGAACATTACAATGATTATAATCAATTTTCCTCTTGTTTAAATATCAAATAATTATATTTTTACAATGCAGGCTACATTTTATGGGTGATAATATAATAGCTTTAACATGTTAAAGGAAAAATATAAAACTTTCTACACCTTTTTTTATACTTTCTTTCTAAAATAATTTGGCGGAATAAAACATTGCAGTTCATGGTAGATTGACAATGCATATAATTCATAGTGTAATGTAGTAATTTCGGTTTCTAAAATACAGTGAATTTTAAAATGATAAGTAATTATTTCTGATTTTATATTTTTATCCTCTTATTTATTCAGATGATATCATGACTGACTTATATTCTAAAAATCAAGTGTTTGTCATTAATAGACAATTAAAATGGTTATAATGTTATTCAATATTAATCATATTATAGTCATAATCTTTTCCAATTTGTCCTTCTACACTCTGACCAGTTTCAATCTAGCTCGATTCCGTTTAAGCACAGGTTCACGAGTTCCTTGACCCAACAAAAATTCTAATGATTATTAAATTCTTCACCGGATGACGAACGAGAAGCTGGAAATATCACGTCCATAATTCAATTCCCCATCATGTAAGCACTTACTTATTCATCATCGTAATCCATCGTTTCGTCTTACCCTTATTTCCCGCACAATCTTTTTCTTTTTCTTCGACCTTTATTTTCCTGGTAAAATCGTAGCTGAGGTATCTGTCACAAGTCGACGTACGATGACAAAGAGTGTTTCCCCAAGGCCCAAGTCCGACGGCAGCAACTCCTGGAACGGCTCAATAGAGAACGAGGGGTCGGGCCATCTGTCCGTGACATCCTATAACTTGATACGGACAGTTCGGAGCGGTTGCCGAGCCTCGAAAAGCCTTCTTGATTACTCAGATATGATGTTCAAAGATTTGGTGAGGATGTTTTTATTTGGACGTAGCAACATGGACGTTGCAACATATTGCGTTATTTTGTATTTACTTTTAGTTCAAAAAAGCCATATCATCTATAGCGCTCGAACAATGGAAGTGGGGAGGGGGGCACCTTTTGTCCACCAAACAAAAGGGGTCCCAAGCCCCACTTCCATTGATGTCTCACTCTCACTTTTCCTTTATGTTCAAGAAAATTATGTTAATTGTCATAATAAAGTGAAATTGGGCAGAATAAACACTTATTATTTGTTCTTGCGCAGAAATGGTGTTTCTTTTAACTTTACTCGAACGCTGCCAGCTTTGCGCAGACAATAATCAATGACTTATCCTGATTCTGATTTGTTACGACAATTAACTTTATTAATAGTCTTACTAACATTAAAGATAACAAAGTTTCATATTTCACCTTTTTACGATGAATTAGGATTAATTGATGAGTTTACCCATAGTGACCCCCCCCCCCCAAAAAAAAAAAAGGCCAGTTCGATAATCAGTTTGCGCAGCGCATACATAAGTCTACCATGGCAATTTCTAGCATAATTTTAACCCCATTCGCTTGACATGATATTTATTTATCCATTTCCTGGGAAATGTACGCCTCTTTCAGTATCATGTAACGTAATACATATATTACCCTATCTATATTTGAAACTTACATGCATATCGCTTTTATAATGTGTTTTTCTCATTAATACATCGGTTTTTCTTTACACAGCTAAAGAAGTTAGAGTTGATGCACACAAACACTCGTATGCGATTTAAGCATGATTTCGAGATGAGAGAAAAGAAGAATGAGGAGCAGTTTACAGATATCACAAACGAAATCAAGGAATTGAAGCAGACGGTGGAAAAACAAAACAAATTACTAGAAATTCAGCAACTAAATGTGCAGTCTTCCGAGAACAGATTTACTCGGACAGTGGCATCATCGCACCACGTGACAGAGAAGGCACCTCATAAAGTTGGGTCACGTGCATGGTCACGCGCAGCTACAAAACTGGTACGTCCACATCATTGCGCAGTTTCCAGTTGTGCGCCTGCGCCAACTACCACCCCATCGCGGATTCCGGTTGCGGTTCGCAATGAAAGTCGTACATTCGATGGTACGAAATCTGCGACCGGCGGCAATAACCGTGATCCACCCGAACAACAGCAGCAACAAGCTATGTGGAATTCGAGCATATCTCTTATGAAGCGACGGTATCACGATGGTACGGGTACTGTTAGAAAAAATGAACAGAAATATCCAAGTAGAGCTAAAGAAAAGCAAATCAACATACAGCAACATAAGAAGGGACCAAAACTTGCACAATACCGCTAAAAACAAATTATTTATTTCTAATTAAGTTGTGATGTGATTAAGACTATGATGCTGCATGCTATCAGTATGACAATGAGAAAGAAAAAAAATACATATCAATACTGAGACTCCATCGATCAATAAAAGAAAAACATACCATGTTCTCTAATACATCTGTGTAGTGAGATTGTTGTGATTTGGTTTTGGAACTTTTTCTTGTCGATTTAGGACAGTTATTCTTAAACCCACGTCCCTGTATTCAGTTTAGAATTATACATATGAGATTTCTATTGTGGTACACATAACCTGATATAAAACTGTCAATTTCAAAACAAGGAATGAACAATACTGGTACACGTAGGAAAAAGGTTAAATGAAATTAAAAACTATGGACGAAAAGACATTCAATACCAGGTTTTTACTCGAAGTATTAAATATTGCAAGGTAAACCGCCCGCCCCAAAAAATAAATAAAAGGGGGGTGCCATTTCTGACGAAAAGTTAATGAGTACCACTTTCAGAACCTATCTTACATTCAGTAGTAAAAAAATAATTCAAAATGTTGATTGATTTAAGGATTATATTGCTGAGCAATCCATTTTGATAATGGATTGTTCGATTGCCTGACTAAATGGCCGGAGCCCCAAAACGGGTAATAACAATTAAAAACTAATAAACCAAGACCCAAATGAACGACTTGGTCAAGCTCAAGCTAGTTTTCAAATTTATATTATATTTAGTCTGCAGGCAGTCATCCGATATCTTTTAATGTGTGAAGTTGGCAATACCATACTTAAATTAGCGCCTGCACTCTTAGATACAATTTTTGACATATTCCTATCTTCAGGATATAATTCAATGTGGAAAACCGATTATGTTCATTCCTTTGGCCCTAGGTACTTGGGTATCACAAACCTAATTTTTGTTGTTGGTTGAATACTCTTTAAATTGCGGATTTTATAATCATTTTAATTTCTTGTTATTATGTGATTGTTTTCTATTGATTCAATAAAACATATAAATATTTCTGTAAAAAGGTTGTAACTTTGTCTTATACTGCATAACTGAGTTGTGTTTTTTGCGAAATAGTAAAATGCACAAATTGTCCTAAAAGATCTTATTTTATAAAAGGCCTGTATGTTTTGTTTTTTTCACCGTATTGGGACAAAAAAACTTCTTTATGTTCATCAATACTCACAGAACTTCATAAGAATTACACAAAGTTTTATAATTTATGTAGGTGAAGCATTCTCTTGAATTCCAATTGGCCATTAACTACGTGGCTCTCGAGTTCCGTCATCAATGTTGAAGATCCCATTTCGATGAACCAAGGCAATAACCGCAGGTTTCGTTGACAACGAACAGAGACATTAGAAGAACTGTGCGGTATCAGCGAAACCCGTGGATAACAAGCCTTTTGTAATGTCATGACCGAGATGATCACGTAACTTTTTTTCTTCCTTTTCTTTTTCTTCTCCTTCCTTGCTATAGTGTACGATGTAATATTATTTAGGAAGGTACTTTATTATTCAACGCTTAAAGGGATTCGGTAACTTTGTGGAGGCTTGATTTAATAAATTGTATAATGATGTTCAGAAGGATAAATAAATAGCCAGGCATAGAAAGTTTTTCAAATATATAATGCTATTATTAAGATATCTGTGATTGAATACTCCCATTTACGTAAGCGTATGGCCATACGCTTTAGTCTAACACTGAGTCTATGGGGGGAAATGAGTCTGGCCTTTCCGGTCACTTGCATGTGTTTACTTTTGTGAAGCACATGATGATTTTGAAGTGCTTTTTTTTTCTTCTTCCTGGGCTTCATTTTTACACCATATTGCATACACTGATAAGGCCAGGCAGCTCAAATTTTATCAAGCCTCTACAAAGTTACCAAATCACTTTAAATGTACTTTTTATACAAGTCACTATCCTCAAAGTGTCCTCTCCGTTTTCTTCCGCCTCCTTCCCACCCCCCCCCCCCCTTAAAAGCGGAAAAATATTAGCGTAGGTGAGGGCGGTATCCATGATTTGTGCGGCGACATATTTAGTAATCAGTATTGTATCCGGATATAAGTTTTTTTTTCAGCTGATAGCCATGCATTGTTATAGGTTAAACCTTAATAATAATCCTTGCGTGTTTTAGGAGGATAAAACATGAGGTAACTGTGAAATGGTCTGAAATTACCAAGTGTAATGTAATTCATGTCATTTGATTTGATTTTTATTTTTATTTTATTTGTTTCCACGTTCAGTTTACATGATGTACAACAATGAGAAATAAAATATAAGCATATAAATCAGATGAATGATAATATAAAGAGTAATACATAATTATACAATAACAGCTCAGTGTAGTAAACAATTTCCAGTAAATATTGTAAACGCATAAGGTATATAAAAATGCAGGGAAACCTATTTAAAATGGGGCTTGTCGAGTTAGGTCCCCATTTAGCAAAGAAAAGGAGCTGGAAAGTAGAATTGGTGAGATTAAGATGAATGACAAGAAACAAAGAAAGCACTGAAATCAGCACAAAGCAGAACAATAAAAGCCTAGATGATTGCAGAGAAGGAGAGAGAGAGAGAGAGAGAGAGAAAGAGAGAGAGAGAGAGAGAAAGAGAGAGAGAGAGAAGATGAGATAAGCGATGTGGAGATCTAGATCTGCGAAAAATGCAGCATTCTGTCCTGAGAAAACAAGGGCGTTTTACAGTACGTAAAGATGGACAGGGGAGGGATATCAATCCATATGATATGGGTTCAGCAAACGAAATTTCAGTTCTTTTACAATCCTCGTGGCCTTTTTTTTTTTTTGAGTTATAATAATTTGCCTAATTGTTGCGCGGTAGAGTTGCCTATGCTAAAATTTTGGAAAACGCAAGGTTGAGTAAAGAGACAGCTAAAAAGGATGGGAATCGATATTTCGTCTTGTTAATTACTCCTATGTCATGTATGTTTCTCGAAATCAGTTTTGACAAGTTATCAGTATTTGGTTTCCAGGAGAGCTTGTCGACAAATATTATACCTAAGAAATTTTTAGTTTTCACTTTTTCGATAGTTGTGTTGTCAACAAGAATATTATCAGGCAGGGATTGATGTGTATTGCTGAAGAGTAAGTAATTAGTTTTCTTTAGGTTTAGGGACAACTTGTTCGCCTTTATATCCAGTCCATAAAACATGTAAAAGTTTCAACTAAAAATTGACTGTTGAGAGTAAAATAACTGGGTCTCAATGGGAGAAGAAAAAAAAGCTGGAATCATCAGCAACAATATGAAGATAAAATGGAGGAAGATTTATAAAAGTCAATAATGTATTAGATAAAAAGCAAGGGTCCGAGAAGAGATTCTTGTGGCACTCCACAATTTGCATGGACAGAAAGCACTGATGTCCTAGGAAGAAGAACAACAACAAATTTTTATTTTTTCAAGATGATTTTTACAATACAAATTATGCCAAACTTATTTAAACCTGACCTTACCGGTAGTTTAATCGGAACGTGAAAATCAAACGCCCCAAACCAGTGATAACGTTTATACAAGTGAAGATAAGAATGTATAGGGACTAAAATTATAATGTTCAGAATTATTTTCCAATACGTATTTCATTCAGTATACACAAGGAAAATGAGGAATATACAATCAAAGGGTGCATCGATCATTAATCAATAGTTAGAACCCTGTCGCCAGGGTGACCCTGCATTATTTACCGTCTTAAAAAAAACAGATAGTAATACACAGGATAATCCCGATGAAAATGACTTATATTTATTCATGTATAAAATACCAGCAGCATAGGCCACGTAGACCGAATGGGTCCGTTTACAATGAAATAGCAACAAAATATTTACAAAATAATTTTCACATTATATATTAATTATTGATATCAATGTAAAAATTCTTTTGTAAATATTTTGTAAATAGCAACAAAATATTTACAAAAGAATTTTTACATTGATATCAATAATTAATATATAATGTGAAAAACTTGATACGTGAAACATAATTATTATAAACACAATGCGCATGATAAATGTATATTTGTTATTTTCACCATAAGGCATATAAACCGAATGTTTTAGAAATATGCAAGAGCAGAATCTACATACAATAATAATATTTTATTATTATTATTATTAAGTATTTGGTGTCACCTGTGCCTGGGAGGGGAAAAGCGAACTGAATCACTGTACCCCTTAGGTCTCTCCTCCCGATATAACTGATTGGGCTGTGCAGGTGTACCACTACACCGGGGTCCCCCCCCCCCCCCTACTCCTATTCGAACAGTGCAGTGGGTTCTTAACGTGCAAAGGTGGTGACTGTCCTCTACACGGGGCCTCCAGTTAACGTCCTATCCGGGGGAAGGAGTGTTTTCCACTGTAACATAGCCTGCGTCTATGAAACAAGGGAGGGGCACGTTAACACACAACGCAGACTTCAGTCATCCGCCCGGGGTGGATTCGAACCCACGATCTTTGGTTCGACAGGCAGACGCTTTACCAACTGAGCCAACTCGCCCAAGGGTGCGGAAATGATGGCAACAGTGCCAATCCATTTTTAAAAGGAGGGGGGTTAGATCTCGACCCAAATGTGCCTACAGTATACCAAATATATAATAAATTTGAATATTAAATAAAAATCAACAAACGACGCTTCTGTGCCTATCATAATACTCATGACGAACAAGATCTGGTTAAATCCAATATTGATTTTTTTTTTTAAAGCAAATGTTCAAATCAGTATACTAGTAAATTATGATACAATAACTTTTTAGTACTTACGTAAATGTGACTATGATTATGATCATGGGGTATAAAACACAGGATTGTCAATGATTCACGTAGTGATTATCAAAGGAGGAACTGTCCAAACTCATGATTATAATCCATTTTTGTGATTTTGAGATATAAATATACTTTTGATGTTCATACACATAATATCTATTATCATTCAAAAAACGCTTACTTCAAATATAGTGTTACTTCAATATTTATTGGTATTAAAGCTACACAACTTCGAAAATCTCCGATAGCCATTCGCGATTGTCATTTAAAAAGCACAACATCCACTTTTCAAATGATTAATACAACATCCTCTTAAAGCATTCTATTAATCTTATTTAACAAGATGTTGAAAACGAATAACAGGAGATATTTGAAAATGTTTTGCAACCATGCTTATAACATCCCCATCCCCTCTCTCTCTCTCTCTCTCTCTCTCTCTCTCTCTCCCTCCCTCTTCCTCTCTAACAAAATTGTACCTGTTATAAAGTCATATGATTTCCAATTTTGAAATTTAATGACTCTACTTCAAAAATCATTTAATACCATGCAATCACCAGTTTGTGAAAATAACTTCTTACAAATCTACCTAATATTATGTTCGTGGCTTACCTCATTTTATTTTCCATGCATTTGCACTGCCAAAGACATCGAACTGCCTATGAAGATATCATATGTCCCACTCACCATGTTCACGACAAAAACCGAAGATTCGACGGGAAACCAACGCAAGGATCTGGGAAAGATGTCTTCCTTAAATTCTGCAGTGGAATGTCCAGATAGTCTGTTCAGCACCCTTGTATTAGTTCTACCTGACATTGTCACCGGCGACAAAAGGCAAATACCAATCGATGGCTCTGTCTACATTTCTCTCGATCCTTGATGACAACTGGGAAATCTAGCGAAGATACAACACTTTTATACTTTCCAACCCTCAGAAATCCAAATAAAATCCCTCCGTTCGTATAAATCAGAGTGGTCTGCTTGGAATAATAACACAAAGAAGTGGGATATTGCAGAAAGGTGACAATGGGAAAATAAATGATGTCTGCTGAAGCATGAAATGTTGTCAAATTAAAAATGCGACCACTATCATCTCGACACAAGTAGATGCTTGATATATGGGATACAGATATATATTTTGTATTAAACAAGATAAAGACTAAATGGCATTGCAACTGTTCTTTATCAAGACATCCGTAATATATCGTCCGCTTGGAGGATTCCCACGCATCACTCCTTTGGAATAAAAACCCAGTAATGATGCGGCTAATTAAATAAAAACAAATCCCTAATATAGACATCGCTATTGATATGAACCTTTAATATGAGGAAATGGAAGAGGCAGGGGGGGGGGAGAGAGAGAGAGGTAGGGAGAGATAGAGAGAAAGGGATGGAAGATATCTATATATTCTTTGTCTCATTTTCCCAATCCATCCGACTTGAATTAATTATCTTTCAATTCTTCCCCTCCTCAAGGTCTATCGATGTCCGATAATAAAGCTGCCGTTCTTTCTGGTGAAGAGCGGACTTTGGGGGCTAATTAAATGCATACCGCGGTATTAGCATCCGCTGTTGTTTATTCTAGGCATCAGTCTAAACAAACGAAAAGTACGGCTCATTAAGGGATCTGATGCCATGCATGATGCGCAAAATATACCGTGTCGAACTGACAATGTGGGACAGACACTATAGGCTATTGAAATAAGACGTCAATTCTTTATATCAATGTCATTTTACTCTAAGGTAATATAATCTAAAATAGATATATTTTCAATGATTGAATATTCACCATGGAATAGAATAGAACAGAAAAGAATATTCAATATAGAATAGTATATCCAAAAAAAATTAGTGAAATAAAACATGGTTTGTAGTATCAAGGCCTCATATAGGCCTAAATTAGATTACTAATCAGAAGTACTAATACTTCTAAATTGTAATTGCAAGATCAAATAGCTTGGAAATATATTTCCAATATCATTCATCACTGTCTTAGTCATAACTCTCACATGGGATGGCGTAAGAAAGCTTGTTCAATAGTATTTCATATACACATGTCCATCATCAGGTCTTTTCTCGTGTTTTACCGTACTTAGTTTTGTTGTCAGTTATTTTGTATATTGTTAATTGCACTATAGTTATTGTTATACACTTTGGTAAATGAAAATGTAATGAAATAAAAATCTAAATCTGAAATCTGAAATATCTACTATTTCCTCGGGGGAGGGGGGTAACATAAAGCAAAACAAGCTAACCGAGAAAGCAAATTATTATAATTACTTGATTAATTTCATATAGTTTTTTTTAATTGCCCATCGCGTAAGTCAATCCCAATAGTAAGTTTGCCAGAAAGTGTACGAAAACAGGATGATTTATTACATGGTAACGGTGAACTCTTGCAGACTTAAAGAGAAGACACAACGTCGTTGAATCAACATAATTATATTTATGTTTAAAAAAGAACTACATAATGAAGTTATCTAGGATACTGGATGAAATATGCAAAAGAAATATATGTAAAAGATATTATTATAAAATAGTTAAACACGTATAGCAAGTAGCAGTCAAGGAGCAAAAAATAGTTGCTTTGATATAAACTATTTAAGTCATACTGTTATTACTACATGAAGGTTGAAATAATTATCATAGCACTTAATCCACATTAGCAATGCGGATAAAGATAAAATCATGTCTTGTTCGTACCTTTACTCTCTCTCTCTCTCTCTCTCTCTCTCTCTCTCTCTCACCCACCCACTCACGCACGGAGACATCCTTTTCTTATTTTTCTCTGGATCTTTCTTCTCACTCCCTCTCTCTCTCTCTTTCTCACACACACCTTTTCTTCTCTTTCTCTCTAGCTTCACCTCTCCC
This sequence comes from Heliocidaris tuberculata, assembly GCA_025618425.1. Taxonomy (NCBI): domain Eukaryota; kingdom Metazoa; phylum Echinodermata; class Echinoidea; order Camarodonta; family Echinometridae; genus Heliocidaris; species Heliocidaris tuberculata. Next base: position 14,879,316 of record CM046846.1, read on the forward strand.
TCTCTCTCTGTCTCCCTTTCTCCCCTCTCTTTCTCTCTTACCCTTATATTTTTTCTCTAAATCTTTCTTTTCTTTCTCTCTCTCTCTCTCTCTTTCTATCTCCCATTTCCCTTTCATTTCCCTCCTGTTCTTTATCTCTGTTCACCTATACATCTAACTACCTGTTGTTTTACATATGTTTTGATATTGTATTATTTTGTTACAAGATATTTCTTACTTTCTCTCATATTAATCAGAAAGGTTTAGGAAAGTGAAAGATATGTCTGAATGGGCATTTTTTTTCAAGCAATATGTAAAAACACGTAAAAATCAGTCTTGTTAGCACAGAGGACTAGGTTTGATAAATGAAGATTACAAACGGGATTTTTTTTTTTTTTTTTTTTTTTTTTTTTTTTTTTTTTTTTTTTTTACTTGAGACTGAGGGACAAAAAAAGAAAAATTCATATCAAAGCGCCATATTTCTCTTTAATGTCCAAGAAACGTTGTTTACATTTCTGAACAACAATAATGAGTGTGGACAATGCCTGGATTTCCGTTTTCTCATTTTGACTGACAGTAATTCTCTACCACCAAAGCCTCCACATACAATCCTTGTGCAAATGGTATAGCCGACAAATTCAGAATGTAATAGTAATAACGTGAGCTTGTCGAATACTGTTTTATGCTGTCTTTTAAATCAACCTTCTACAGCTTCCATTTGCTGCTGACGCCCTCTTTCAGCACGTTCAAACAAAAAGACCACTGCCCTGTGTAACGTGTAACGTGTGTGTGTGTAGAGAGGGGTGTTTATATTAATTGTGCTTATTCATATGCCGAAATCGGGAAAAAACATACCTGCTGACTTTTTTTTTTCCTCGGGGGGGGGGGGGGGGGGGGTTAAGGAATTTTGGAACTAAGCCAACCCTAACCCCATCCTTTTCCTCTTGGAATCTTGGATCCTCCACTGCTTGCACTGTGTACTTTACAGCGCTTTAAATTTTATTTACTGCATGTAATATCTGATATCCTTATTATCAGATATCAACAACAAAAAAATTAAAGATGGTTTTTGACTGACGTATTGCTAGAAATGCTTCTAAATACCTGTAGCTCTGAATCGACTGTAAAATTCAAAAACTCGTATACAATAATTATTTGCTGTAACCGCGGTATTCAAATTTATTTCTTGTTTTTAATGTTTGCTTCTTTTCCGTCATTATTATTATTGTTATTATTATTATTATTATTATTATTGTTGTTATTATTATTATTGTTATTATTATTATTATTATTGTTATTATTATTATTATTATTATTATTATTATTATTATTATTATTATTATTATTATTATTATCATCATTATTATTATTATTGTTATCACTTATACCGCGCTTTTCCCATGAGGCCCAAAGCACTTACAATAAATTCAAACATTCAAAAATACTTGTACATGTAGTAAAATAAACAACGTTACATCTGCAAACTGCCAAAGTCATTATGACATAAATCATGGTCATTTAGGAAAAGTTGATTTATATATATTTTAATATATATGTATATATATATTTCATATATATATATATATATATATATATATATATAATATATATATATATATATATACTCCCACTCATGTATACCCGCTAGTTTGCAGGCACATACCCTGGTCAGTCGTAAAAGAGTGTCTGCACTATAAGACTACCATAGGCCATGTACTATAGCTGTTCCTGACACGGCCAGTAGGTAGCTGGGCTAGGCTTCTCCCAAGACAAAATTATTTTCTGATAAAGTGTCAAATTAGGGTCTGTGCTTGCAGACTATGTACAGTGGCGGCACCAAGGGGGGGGGGGGCATGGGGGGGGGCATTTGCCCCCCCCCCCCAGTCAGAAGCTTTGCCCCCCCCAATAATTTTAGGAGTGAAAAAAAATAAAAGGGTGGAAAATGAAAAAGAAAAGAAAAGGAAAGAAAAAAGTGAAAAAGGAATGGAGAAAAGAAGGAAAAAGAAAGAAAACGGAAACTTGGAAAGCAGTGGCGGCATCAAGGGTGGGGAGGGGGGGGGGGGCATGGGGCAAATTTGTTCGCTCAGCTCGTGTAAATATCCTCATATTTGGGTAGTTTTATAGCCGAATAATTTCTGTACATTTCCACCATATTAGTGTCAAAATTTTTGCTCGCTCCCTTCGCTCGCTCGCAATACAGGCCTATAACTCCCACCACATAATCAGGCCGCGAGATGATCAAATGTCCTCATATTGGGGTAGTTTTATAGCCAAATAATCATTTCTGTACATTTTCACCACAAAAAGTTTCAAAATTTTTGCCCGTTCGCAATGTATAACTACCACCTTATTATCGGGCAGCAAGATGCTCAAATGTCCTCATATCTGGGTAGTTTCATAGCCGAATATAATTTCTGTACATTTTCACGACAAAAAGTGTTCGCAATAAATAACTACCACCTCATAATCGGGCAGCAAGATGCTCAAATGTCCTCATGCATATTGGGGTAGTTTTATAGCGGAATATGTAATTTCTGTACATTTTTACTACGAAAAATGTCAAAATTTTTACTCGCTCGCTTCGCTCGCTCGCAGTATATAACTAACACCTCTTTATAATCGGGCAGTTCAGCTAGATGCTCAAGATGTCCTCATATCTGGGTAGGTTTATAGCCGAATATTCTGTACATTTTCACTACAAAAAGTGTCAATTTTTTTTTTGTCCGCCCTTGCCCCCCCCCCGACATTTTCTTTTGCCCCCCATTTGCCCCCCCCCCCCACTTTAAAAATCCTGGTGCCGCCACTGACTATGTACCAGCAGGCACATGACACAAACATGAATATCACCAAAAGAATCAGGTAATTACATCTTCATATGACTCTATTATCAGCTAATTTACCCTGACAACTAGAGTGATTCACATTATCTCTTACACATCTCTTGGTAACATTAATACAAATCACAGGGAGGCATTTGTATAGTTATTTATTTATTTAGATTCGATAGGAATCCATATATTCCACATAATTTTGCTTTTATTTGTTCATTTATCTAGTTATTCTTTCATTTTTTTATTTACACATTAGTTTATTTTTCATATATTCATTTATTTATTCATTTATTTATTCATTCATTTATTGATGTATTTATTCATTCATTCATGTATTTATTTATCTATTTATTTATCTATTTATCGTTTTATTTTATAGATATTTCAATCACTTTTCATACAAAGACTATAATAGTTTCAATCCGAATCATGTCTATTCCACATATTGCTGTTGACAATGCGTAATGTTGGTTGATACATACATGTACATATGTCGTTAAAAAGTGCTGGGAAAAATTTAAAAATTAAGACAAAAATAAACCTCTATGCTGATTATGGCAGGAAACTTGCAATGAAATGTTGACAGATGTGTGTATACGTAATAACGTCAATTTACACACACATATCCATCACAGGAGATGCTCAAGGCGCTAAGAAACGGTATTACTATTATCCTTGCTTTAGCCCAGCTGCCCTAAGACGCAGAAGACATTCAAGATTTCCTACCAGGCAGCCATTTACTACACCTGGGTGGAGAGTGGCAAATGTAGATTAATGTGCATCATGTTCGATCCCTGCGTAGATTAGCTACTACTTGTTCCTTATCCTAATATCTGTAGACACATATGCGTGAAACAATATAACACCCCGCTTTAATACCTTAACGCCTCTCTTTAATTCAAATGTAATTAACATAGCTGTTTTCAGGTCGTGCAAGCATTATGGAACCAGCATTGCCTAATTCACCCGCACAGTGGGTGACTCGGCAGGGGTACGCACTCAGACGTACTGCCATTAATTGGTAGGTTACACAACCTTCGTGACGTAATACTGATGGATACTTTGTTTGAAGCAAGATGGGGAGGTGTTACATTTTGTCCTAGTGACGTAGGTCGATTTATATTAGGATTAAGTTGAGAGTAAGATAATGCATTACGAGAATATTAGAGTACATATATTCATAGTTTATTGTAAAAATCATAATTACTGAAAATGATACCAGTTATCCTGGGGTGAGGTGATATATATATATATATATATATATATATATATATATATATATATATATATATATATATATATATATATGTATATATATATGTAGTCCTTTCGATTACCAAATAGCTTCACATATATGTACAAATAAATAAAGCAAAACATATGCTTTTAATAATAATAACATAGCAAGACGAAAGGGATTAGTATTATGTAAATAAAATATGATTCAGCTTACAGCCTGTAAAACGATTTTCTATAGAACAGCCCCATCCTCCTTGGAAATTGAAACTAGGCTAGCTACTTCGGGCAGAGAGGAGGGCACTTTGTATTTTCTTTGTTTTGTTAATCTTATCTGGTACACTTAATTTATCGAAATTGGGAAATGACATTCGAGCAAGAGACGACGGCCCACTTACAAAATACGACCATGCGCCAATGTTCCAAATGCTTACAAGTGATGTCGTAGAATCATACAACTTTGTATTTTTATAATACAAATATTAATCATTGTCATTATTATCATCATTATCATTATTATTAGTGTTGTTGTTGTTGTTGTTGTTATTATTATTATTATTAATATTATTATTATTATTACCATTATAATTTTCATTGATATCGATTTGTCCACAACCTAAGGTTCAGCTGGTAAATTCAGAAGTAACTAGGCCCTGTTTCATAAAACTTGTCATCAATGACAAGTTGCAATAACTGTTATAAGCTACTGAAATTCTTGCATCTGATTGGCTGAGAGCAAATTTGTCGGTAAAAATCACTGACAAGAAACTTGATGAAACGCCCCCCCCCCCCCCCACGACTTCATCCAGAAATCTAGGGTTACTCTATTGTTTTGGTTTCATTATTGTTATTATTATCATTATCATTATCATTATCATCATCTTTATTTTTATTATGATTATTTTGTGATAGGCTAACACATAGTTCGTCTTGGTGAAAATCTGATCAGAAGCAACCTTTTATCCCTGAATTATCGGATCGACCAAACTGACAAGCGGCTGCACATGCATCCGTAACCTGCTACTCGGAAGCCTCCCCTAGTTTCCATGTAGCCTACATGCATCTAACATTCCTATAACTCAATTTGCAAGGATTACTGTAAGTTTTTTCCCCTTCCCCAGGAACATAAATGTCCAAACCTGGTTCGGCTTTCACTCTCCGAGTATACTGCTAGATTTTCTTTTCGACTTTCGCCAGGGTATATTTGATGTTTTATCTCCTGCAGGTGCTCAAACACGAAGCCAAGGACAGCATTTATTTTGTGCGTCATCCTCGCCAGAGAAAATCGAAGATGCGCGAAGATTACGCACAATTAATTTTGTATCTCGTCACATCTCCCGCGTAATTATGTCGTCTGCACATGAATGTTGTGCGAGAGTGGACTGTACTTTTTCCCCTCAAATTGTGTGGAAGGGAAGAACTGATTTAGGCCAAGCGTGCATGTCCCACGGTCTGTTAAACCTTCTCATGTATGAAAATTTCCTTTTGCCGATAGGAACTTAGGATATGTGACGAAGCTGAAATTTGACAACAAATTGTAACAACTTTGCGGAAACATTTATTGCACTTACTCTTGCAAAATCATACAAATACATGTATATTAAAATGTAAAATCGACAAATTAATGTCTTGCAATCTATGGCAATTTACACAAAATAGTGTATATCCTGACATTTCTACAGAATATAGGCCTTCAAACAATAATCGATTGTGTGAGTGCAGTCAAGCCATGTACATGAAAAATGCATAAAAATAAAAACACAAGTGGTTTTTTAAATAATGGGCCCAATGGAGATAAAGTTTTATCATGCGTTTTGTGAGAAAAAGAGAGAAAAAATAATCAGAGTGTATAGCAAGATGCATGTTACTATACTAAATAAATAAATGCTTGCTCGCTCGCTTCAGTGGCTGGCAAATTATTAAATACTAGAAAGTTGATATTCAGGCAAGAGATGGCAGCCTCCTGCTGAAATAGTGCCAAGGTATGGTACATTTTGGAGATTGAAAATAAATCATTAAGTTATTGGTACAATTGTTTGTTGTTGTTTTTTTAATTTACAATCTCTCGCGTTGTATCAATGACGAAGCCCGACTATCACGTTGCAAACTTGTATTTCAAGGGGTACATTTTTTGTTATCTTTATGTTTTCAATGTGTTAGGGTTGTGCCCTAAAAATTCTATTCCTCATCCTTTTGGGTGTTTCTAAGTTACCAGTTAAGGTGCCGTTATAAAGCCTGCTTACAGGCCTGAATCTGTATCCATAATCATCACGGACATGCCAGTGTTCTAAGTCCAATCTCAACGAGGTCTGATTTGTAATAGAAATGCTTTCCATGTTAAGCTGAGAATGCACTTCGACATGCAGACCATGCATTTCACGGTCTGATTCAGGTACATGGTAATTACGCCAAATCTGTGAGATGGTCACTTTTTGAAATTGTTGTAAAAGAGATGCTTCTTTTCTCCGCATGGTTACAGACCAGAAAGCAAGATTATACAGAAATCAAAATAAATATAGGAATAGGGTAGTTTGCCAGCACAGATTCTGTTTTTGTTTGTTTGGTGTTTTTTTTTTCCAAACAAACTGGTAATTCCATAAAGCATCAACCCTAAAAAGACTGGGCTATTCCAGATGTTTTGAAGACGGGGGGGATGATGGCCCCCATAAGATCTCGGCTATAGAATGTCCAATTGTTACCAAATTTGGCACTTAGTTTATGATGTAACGTACAAGAAGGCATAGTTAAATTTATAAAAATTACCATATTTTAAAATTAATACTAATTAATTATGTAATTTTCAAGTATTTTCATGATTTTTTCGGATTTTTTTGTCAATATGGACCTCCAATGTTCTCCCATTTGTGAAATATGTAAAAAGAAATTATTTAGTATGTATTTGTACAAATTACAACATTAATATATGCAAATTACATGCATAAATTCATAAATCAATTTTCCTATGTATTTCTTTATTTGTATTTCTTATTTCATTTATTGTTTTAATCCTTTTGTTTTCTATTGGTTTGTAGATTGTTACACTTAGAAAAGTTATTTTCACCTTCAGTTCAGGTTTTAATTGTTTAAAACATAGACTGCAGTATTAAAAAGAAGCAAGACATTAGAATCCTCCCCAACCCTACGCGTTTGACACATAAACGAATAAGATTCGGCCATTTTTGATTGGCATACAAACCCCCCCCCCCCCCAAAAAAAAAAAAAAAAAAAAAAAAAAGATTGACATGTGATGTTTAAATGTGACGTAACACCATAACCGCCAAAGGTATATACGCAAATATGGTACCAAAAGATGCGCAAGACTCTAAAAAAAAAGTCACGAAGTCACCCCCCCCCCCTTCCCCAGTCCTTTTAGGGTTAAGCCTATCCTAACTTTGTCAGTCTTTGTCTAGTCCATGGTCGCAGTTAAAGTACATGTATCGTGATGTGCAGTCTTTGCAGTTCAGACCATTCGTTATGAGTAATGACTGACAAGGGTTTGTGGCTGCAGGCTATGGACAGAGAGGGAGATAAAGAACGAGAGAGGGGGAGGGAGGGAGAGAGAGGGTTATGAAAAGAGAATGAGAGGACTAGGGTGATGGATGAAGAGGGAGAAAGAAAGGGGGAGATAGAGGGGAAGTCAGAGTAATGAAAGAAAGAAAAATTGAATATAACAACAGAGAGAGAGAGAGAGAGAGAAAAAAAACAAGGTGAAAAAGAAATGGAAGAGGGATTGATACTTGGTATTTTGGTATTTTATTAAGAAACTTCATTGACACTGACACCAATATTTTGTTTTACAATACAAAGATTAGTATAAAGAGAAGTAACAATCATATGGAAATGATATGGAAACAAAGAGAGCAAATGTAGCAAATTATAATAAGACTACTGAGGTTTAACATGTGACAAATTATATAACATTATCAAATTGGATATCATATTGATATGAGTAAAGAAATTGAAAATCATAATGTCACTACTCATATTCAACATGTGACAATTTGTATGACATTACATCAAACTGGATATCATATTGATATAAACAATGCAATCGAAAATCAAGGTGAAAAGGTGTGCAGGGGAGGTGCCAAAGTAGAGGTGTGGGTGGTCGCCCCCGCCCCACCCCATAACGCCGCCCTTAAATTAAAGTGTGAAATATGAGGCGCCAAATTGCAAGTGAAATCTGAATGTTATTTCTGAAATGGAGCTGAACACAAAAAGTCACTTCCCATGACGGTCTCCTCTCGTTTACTAACTGGGACGGGCGAACTCTTGGAACGACATTGCCTACCATTACCCTCTATTTCTAAACGGCGCTTTGTTGCACTGAAACCAATTTTCTCGATTTCCCTGCCAAATGGAATCAATTTCCTATGATAACGGGTCATCCATCGCTGCCGCTTAGTACACCTTTGTATAGTGGCATTCCACTGTGCTTGTCAAGCCCATCTTGATTGGACACTCTGTCTGTCTTATCTTTTATATGCATTCATTTTGTTTAAAGGGTGCATTATAATAAACAGAAAATATACTGAACTTCATCTTTTGGAGGTACATGACTTTTGTCAATGACCGTTGCTGTATTGATCCTGATGATCCGACCAGTGCATCAATATCATTGAGCGGCGAATGCTTAGGAACGTTGCGATTTTTGGATTCGCCAACTTTTCTGACGAATGTTGGCGAAAATCAGGGTTCGCCTCTGTCATTAGCAGCATGGTCATGTGGTCGCTGTAGCATTGGCGAATCAAAAAGAACTTTAGCGAGTAATATCGACACGTCTTACAACCGTTTGCAAGGCTTATGGCTGTTATGCAAACAATTGCAACTGTTTGCGGAAAAATTGATTCGCAAAGAAATTGAACATGTTCAAAATTTCTTTGCGACAATAAAAACTGTTTGCGAACTTCTCACTGAGCGGTGAATGCTTGCGAACGTAGCGAATTTGGGGTTTCGTCAGGGTTCGTAAAAAAAAAAAAGAGAAGTTCGCAAACAGTTTTTTATTGTCGCAAACAGTTGTTCTTGTCGTAACAAAATTTTGAACATATTCAAAATTTCTTTGCGAATTAATTTTTCCGCAAACAGTCGTAAGCCTTGCAAACGGTTGTAAGACATGTCGCTAAGGTTCTTTTTTGATTCGCCAATGCTACAGTGACCACATGACCATGTCGCTAACGACAGAGGCGAACCCTGATTTTCGCCAACATTCGTCAGAAAAGTTGGCGAATCCAAAAATCGCAACGTTCCTAAGCATTCGCCGCTCAGTGATATACCACCGTTAAGAAAAAAAATATATTTTTCGAATATTTTCTTTTCAAGTATTGTTCCCCTATCCCACTCCCTGTCTCTTCTGCCTCTTTGTATCTCTCCCCCTCTCTCTCTTTCTCTCTCTCTCTCTCTCCTTCTCTTTCTCTCTCTCTCTCTCTCTCTCTCTCTCTTCTCTCCTCTCCCTCTCCATTATCTCTCCGAATTACAGAATTGGTCACTGTATTTTTCAGATCAGGAACTATGTTATAAAAATATATTCCCATATGTTTTTTGATTACGTAACGATGCCCATTAGCACACAATCTACGATCTTCATGTCCTTCAATATCATCCAAAATATGAGAAGTAGCCAAACATTCATTCCACATGTGCGTGGGGGATGTGTGGTTGTGGGTGTGTGCGTGTGTGTGTGTGTGTGTGTGTGGGCGTGTGTGTGTGTGTGGGTGTGTGCGTGGGTGTGTGTGTGTAGTCAAATATACCCATTTCTGTATTTCTGTGTGCAGTGAATGTGCTTTTCAGTCAATTTCTTATAATTTTGATGATTCGAAAACCTTATATAGTATATATCAGGTTTTATCTTTTAATATCATCAACCTGCCCAACCGCTTCCAGGCAATTCCTTTCACAATGACATTTCATGACGAGAACTCAACTTTATCTTTAAAAGAGCATCGGTAATCATTAATCATACAGGCCGCAAGTTGTTGAGGAACGGTGTTTATTTCATAATGCACTTCATTGAATACACACTTTGTATGTATGTAATGTTATACATGTAAATTAAAGGAGTATCCGCGATCATTAATCATACACGATGTTGAGTTACTGAGGAACGGATATCATTTTGTAACGTGTCCCTTTGACATGTTTTGAAGATCGATACACCGTGATATTTGGAAAAAGCATATTGGTCAGCGTCTTTGAAGTAGGAATACTGCGTACATCCGCTTTCCTTGCCAGTATTCAAGAATTAATGCAAATTTTAATCAAACAGGAAAGCATATAAATTCATGACATTTTAAGAAAGATAAATGACTAAATCAAATGACTAGACGGATCCGTGCCCACGCTTCATGATTACTTAGCAAGCTTAGTGTTCTTGGCAGCAGCATGATCTCTTTAACACCTATCTCAAGCCTCCCTCTGTTTTGTATGTCTGCTGTCTGCCCTTCTTGCCCCCCCCAACCCTCTTTCTCTTACTCTATCCCCCTCTCTCTTTCTCTCCCTCTCTCTCACCCTCTCTCTTTCTCTTTCACCCTCTCGGCCACACGTCATCAAACATATTCTTTCTTTGTATCTCTATGTCCTCCACTCTCTCTCTCTCTCTCTTTCTCTCCTTTTCTATTTCACCCTCTCGTCCACACGTCATCAAACATCTACTCTCTTTGTATCTCTATGTCCTCCACTCTCTCTCTCTCCCTCCTCTCTCTCTCTCTCTCTCTCTCTCGCCATTTCTATTTCACCCTCTCGTCCACACGTCATCAAACATCTACTCTCTTTGTATCTCTATGTCCTCCACTCTCTCCCTCCCTCTCTCTCTTTCTCTCTTTCTCCCCCCCCCCCCTCTCTTTCTCTCTCTCACTATCTCCCTCCCGTCTCTCATACACATACAACTAGTATCTCTATCTAGTCAGCTATGTTTCACTCCCCCATGTCATCAAACATATACCTCTATCTTCATATCTCTATACGTTCTTCCCCCCCCCCCCCCCCTATTACTCTTTCTATTCCATTTTCTCTTCTGTCTAGATTATTTGTTTTAGGAGTGGTATTATTGTTTTATCGACACGTAAATTTATTTAATTTATAATGTAAAAAGTCATTCTCCTCTGGTATCTCCCGCGTTTTTATCTGTTCAATTTAATTTTCCTTCCATTCTTCCGCCTGTATCCATTTCCCCTTTCTATTTATTTAGCAATAAATCTATCTATCTATTTATCTTTCTATCTTTCTTTCTTTCTATCTATCTGACTTTCCTTCTGTTGTTATTTCAATTTCGATTCCAATTTAACTTCTGATCGGCATCCATTTGGATGCTGTGATGGTATTCAGTTGAAACACGCATCCCTGGACAACACCCCCCCCCCCCCCTACTCCCAATATCACCAGTGGCGTAGCCCCTTACTATCGAAAAAAGTAGTGGACAACAAGAGAAAGGAAGAAAGACAGGGAGATTGAAGGCAACTTAAAAACAGGCGATAGGAACCCCAACCAAATCTTTTTTATGAGGCCGCCATCCATCTCCAGCCTAACCGCTCACGATGGTGGTCTCCTGCGTTCTAAATTACCTCTCTAGTTTATTGGAGAAAAATATTTACATAGGTCGATTATATTCCTTATTCTTGTTTGCATGCTTTGTATAATGTTTATTATATACTATTATTGTACATGATTTTCTACTTAATATGTAATACTTATGTAAAATTTTATTGTATTTGTTATTAGAACGCAGAAATAAAAAGCAATCAAACAAACAAAAACCAGATGCCTTATTATTTCGTACTTCACCTACCTAGTAAGATCGGTGCCACCCTCCCCCTCCCCCCATGATGCCATTGCCCCCTCGATGTCAGGACCCAAGCTACGCCACTGCATCCCTCTACCAATAATGTTCGAACACACTAACGAGAAGCAACGCATCAGAGTCCATCATGGTCATGAGAGTCGGAGAGCCTTAATTCTAATCAGTCCACTTCTCGCTCCCTCATCCCCATCGTGATAGCCCTCATGGTGGTATATCATGTCTTTGCGCCATAAATCCATGTAGTTAATTTCCGGCACACTCGATACCCGTATACCCTCACCCATAGATTTCCGTTAACCAAGGACCCGCTGACAGAAGATCAAAATCCTTCAAAAGTAGGCGAATTTATCACCGGGCAGAGGAGAAATGTCCTCATAAATATTAGCTTTATGTCTAACCTTTACAGGGTACATGGAGCCGTATAGATCAGGTCTGATCTCGAATTTTGAATAAACCAGTTGTACAAAGCATAAGCAGATCAAGGGGACCAAAGGGGCAGCCCTTTCAGAAAAAAAAATGTACTGGAACGACTTTCCCTAGACAACTTTACCCCAATGACAATTACCCCGGGGAAGAATCCTCTGAAAAGCACCCCTTAAAAACAATTCTCAAATTACCACTCATACCGTCCTATAAAGTAATATTCTTAGAATCAGTTTTTCCGGTGGTAAATGTGCAAGGGGAATGTTGTAATAGCGTGTTCGGTTTTAGCTGTCCTGAGGTTAGTTATCGTATAGAGGGTAGTTTCCGGAAGTAACTGTCCTATAGGTACTCCAGGATGTTGCGCTAAAATGTCAGAAATCATCTCAGGAAAAATTGTTCTTTTTTTTTATATCATCTTCAAATAGAATTTGAAGCTCTTTTAAATGTGGGTAAATTTATATATATTAACAGGACCCCCAAAATCACAGTGCACAAAGATGCTTGCCATTTTCCTACAGGTTTCACGGAGCCTGATAGATACGCGTCTAATCTTCAATTTCACGTTCTATCTCACTCATAATCCTTTATCCGTTG